>LMYD01000519.1:0-44758 GCA_001630595.1 Pseudogymnoascus sp. BL308 | reverse complement strand
GGGCGGGGGGGACGAAGAACCAGTTCTCGGCTTTCTTGAAGCTGGTACCTAATGTGGTTAAGTTCCTGGAGGGTAAGCCTGGGCAGTCGCGGGGGAAAAGCTTTGAGATTAGTAATTTGGGGGTGGTGGATTTTGGTGGGAAGGACGTGGAAGGGAGCGAAGACAGCGTGAGGTGCGAGAGTGTTGTTTTTGGACAGTCGGCGAATGTGATGGGGGCGGCATACTCGTTTAGCGTTGCGACGGTGAAGGGGGGAGAGTTGAATGTGCTGTTGAGTTGGCAGAAGGGGGTGGTGGAGGAGCGTATTGCCAATGCGGTGATGGTGGAGTTGGAGAGGTGGCTAACGGCAGAGGCGTCGAAGCATGGTTCTACAAACGGGGTATAAACCACAACGGAGGCTGTCCGTGTTCCCGACGGCGTGCCTACCGGGACTAATACTAATATTAATAATAAACTAGATATTTAATTTGGGGGAGGACAACATATTACTTTAATGAAATGCAGCAGAATATATTTATTTAAATCCAGCTATTTCGCCTCTAAAATGTCATTCGGGTGCCTAGCACGACTCACTTATGGACAATCTCCAACACCCTAAACCAGCATCCTCCACCCTCACCATGCATGCTCGCAATTTTCAAGCCCGCACTGTCTAGTAGCTCTCTCCACTGCTTTTCACTCCGTTCCACCCCGCTAAATGTCAGCATGTTAATGTCCGACCAGGCTGTCTGGATGTCAACGGGACCAACGGGCATCACAATTTCAGAGATCAGAAGGCGCGAGACACCAGGTGTCATCGCAGCAGCTAGATGCTGCAGGATCAGTAGACAATCGGAGTCCGGCCAATCGTGAAGGCATCGATGAATGTAATAATAGAGAGCACCTAGAATTGTCAGGTCCGCGAGGCTATTGTTTGGTTATAAGGTGGGGAGACTGTACCTTTGACAGGTTGCGGTGTGAAAAAATCATGCGCCATTCCCACCACACCGCTGGGCAACGGATTTGCGATCCCCTCAATAACCTCCTTCTGATCTTGCATCACGATTTTCCCCTTTACATCTTGACAAGCCTCGCGAATGGCAAGTGTGGCCTGGCCTATGCCACTGCCTACATCTACCAACAGAACGGTCTCATCCGTAGTCTCTACCTCGCCCAATTTGTTCCTGAAAGGGAACAAGTCGTAGGGAAGGGATGTTTGAGAAGAACGAGCTTGCATCGCATCGTTGAAGTTCTTGAAGCGGGCTGGGTTCTGAAGGAGAAAGTCGAACATGGATAGGCCTTTGGTGTCGTGGGCGTAGGTGTAGGGATTGTTACTCCGGGAGTCGGGGTTGTTATACCCATTTTTCTTGAAGAATTCGGTCATTTTCATGCTCGCAAAGCAAGTCTCGTCGTACCTGAAGAAAGTTAGAACTGGCCAACCAATCTGCTTTGGATGTAACAGGAAGCGCCCTCACATCATTTTGAAGTTGGCCCGCAAGGGAAGTTCCAGGTAGACTCTGGAGTTCGGCGTGTGAGTGTACACTTCTGGGTGCGGTTCTTCGAAGAATGTAGGGATGACTACGCGCATCAGACGAACTTTGTGTCATTAGCCCTGGCCGTATGGATTCAATTCATCTGTCACAAACCGAGAAGAGCTTCGTCAACGCCTAGCTTTTTAGCCAATTCCTCCGCTGACATTTCACTGCCATCAGCGGGTAGGGTATCAAAAACACCCATCTCCAGTAGTGTTCTAAGTGAGCTTGAGCGGAAACACTACTTTCACCATCCATGATCAGGTCCGGCTCTCGCAATTGCTTTGCAGCTGGAAGACGAAGGCTCACCTCTTCATAATGCAACATAACCATGTTCAACGGTCCATAGATGGCGCTTTGCATCTGCTTCACACTCTCGGTCATCGCGACTTGGCATTGTGAGATTTGGCCGATAGTCTCGAGGTCGTCTGATGAGGAGTTCTTCTCAAATGTAGTAGAGTAGGCATTCACAGCATCGGTGAGGGTTTGGAGTTGGGTTTTGATAGCATTGTGCTGGGCTATCCTTTGTTCTCTGTCCATTTTTGCTATTGGGAGGGTTGATGAATGGCTGATGGATTTGGAGCCGTTCGTTACTTTGTGAAGCCAGACGGTGATAGCAACGGAATGAGTAGAGGTTCTCAGAGGCACGTGTTTGATAACGGCACCACTTTTCGAATTGTCTTAATGGTCAAGTAGGTGGAGAGTGGTCGAGGTTCAGTTGGAGGCGGTGAGGACGTTCCTGAACTGACCCAAAACAGATTTCTCAGCATGTTCAGCTGCGCCCAATATTCCCATTGGAGGGGCAATATGGACCCTACTTGGAGCTATCAGAAGCGCTTGAAACAGGGTCCATATGTTGTACTACTCAATTAAGAATCGCCCGCGCCTTACCAACTCGCAAAGTCGTGCAGCGGCACCTCCGCTCCGTCGGTATGGGAGAGGATGACCCACACCCGGAGAGTTCCCTGAAGTCTCGCAAAACAATTCTTGGATCTATGTAAGGTGTTCCGAACATAACAACCATGCCTAGAAAGCGGATAGTCACGGCGCTGTTCAGGTACGTTTTCCCCGAGACATTTCTCAACAGCTTATTAGAAACGGAAATTGATACGGAAAAGCCACCGTAAAACCAAAGTGACAAGTCGCACAGAGATCCGGCTTTCTGCAAGTCCAGGGGTATGTATAGTGCGAACCAGCATCCGGAACTGTATATGTTCTCCGGCCCGTTGGGCTGAAGCACAGATCCATCCCTAATCTGTTTCTGTGCTATAGTTGCTGCATTACATATAGACATGCATCTTGCTGTGATGTCTATGCAGTATTGTTTCATCTGTAGGTGACGTGGGATGCGGGGTCCATGGCTTTTCAGCTTCCAAAAGACATTCGCTTAGTGAAGATCAGCTCTACTTCCTAAATATTGGATACTAAAGCGACTAGGGATTGACGTACTAGTATCTTCAGCACTGTGGGACGCCACAGGCCGAGGAGCGGGCCTGTCACTGTGGATGCCCTGGTGTAAACTAGTATGGTCACCCGTAAACTAATCGGACCCCATTTCTCCACCCTGTACGCAGATCTGTACAGGGACTTTTAGCGGCGCACTAGACTAATGCACCTAGCAGGCGGGAGTCGGTGCATCGTCCGCTATGTGAGACAGGTCCGGGCCATCAAATGTGACCTCGGAAGTAATTTCTTTTGGAGCTGAGATGCAGCTTAATGCACCTAAGGAGTACAAAGCAGGGACGAAAAGTATTGCATCGCATAAGAAAAATGCAGAGACAGACAGGCATCCTCGAGCTTCAATCGGAAGGTTTCCGTTGTGGCTCCGCCGCGTATCGGGTTTTCAGCTCCGGAAGGTGCTGGGGAAGCTTGGAGCAACAACCGCTCCACCAGATGCTGGCTACACAGGAGCTATAGGTTGAATTGCGTGTCGCAAGAGAGTCCCCATTTTAAGTGAATGCCTACAGGAACACGTGATAGACACCGCTTGGAAAACCAGCTTCTGGGGGACAGAACGAAAATACCCATCGCCGCAGTTCAACCCCCCCCCGCACTAGAATCTACACTGAGTTAACTCGAAGCTTCATCGCCAATATGTCAACTGCGTACACGTCCCCGTCGGAAATTGCTGATTTGGTGAAAGGTGTAAACAAAGCAGCAGCTAGCTTTGAGACAGCAGCCGCGTCTCACGACGGCCTTCGTACTGCTCGACAAAACCTCCAGCACGAAGCTAGAAAACTTCTCAACTCCTTAGAGGAACCCAATGGAGAGGTCTGGCCTCGAGTATTCCAAGTAAGTCGGTGGAGTTCCTGAAACAGGAAATGCGCATCTTGGAGTTTACATGGTAACCTGTTGTAGGTCAATGTCAGTGTTGCAGTTGAGATTGTGTCGCAACTTCAACTATGGGACAAGTTTGAAGGAGGCAAGGAGGTTTCTTTGGCAGAAATTGTAGAATCCACTGAAGCGGATGAAATAATCATTAGTATATATTCCCTCTTTGGCGCATCATTCATGAGATTCTCTACTGACGTCTGCGTAGTACGTATATTTCGTCAGCTCACAGCCGCAGATCTGTTTGTGGAATCTATAGGCCCAAAAGGTCCGAGTTTTACTCTCACTGCCCTCGGGAAGCCATACTTACACCCCAACCACCGCGCATTCAACAATTTTGTGTTCTTCGATCTCATCCCTTCAATCATGGCAATGCCAAAAACATTGGCAGAGAAACAGTACAAAGCACCTACCAAGGAGACGGGAACACCATTCAAATGGGCTTATGGGGAAGAACTCTGGACCTGGCTAGGCTCCCACCCCGATCGAGCCCTCAATATGGTTGCTGGAATGACGTCGCATAACCAATTGGATGCTTATCCATGGGGTGCTGAGCTTGGAAAGTTGGATTTGAAGGACGAAGATGTTGCGATTGTGGATATTGCTGGGGGCCAAGGTCATATCAGTAAGGAGAACTTTCTTTATCTCTAAATGTCTGAGGAGCACAGTTATACCGATTCTTGAGATGACTTCGATCTACGTATACAATACTGACAAATGGGTTATCTAGTGGGCGAGATCCGCCAAAGAAATCCGCAGATCAAAGGGAAATTTATCGTTGAAGATTTACCTTCTACATTTGAAGCTGTGCCGACACCACCAACGGGAGTAAATTTCATGACTTATGACATCTTTACTGCCCAGCCCGTCAAAGATGCCAGTGTCTATCATTATCGCCATATTCTTCATAACTGGAGTGATGATGATTGCACCACCATTCTGGGACAAGTTGTGCCACTCCTAAGGGCACAGCCGAGCAGCAAATTGCTGTTGGTTGACATGGTGTTGCCAGACCTAGACGGGACGATGCAAGAGGCAATTATGGATATTACCATGTTTCCAATGGGAGGGATGGAGAGGACTGAAAGCCAATGGAGGCAACTACTTGCAAGAAGTGGCTTGAGTATTAAGAAGATATGGAGAGGAAGCGAGCCTGAAGCCTGTATCGAGTGTCAAATAGGCTAGGAGCATGAAAATGGCAAACGATGAATTTTCTCGGGATTAGGCGTTTAAGTAAAAACCGAGTGATGGGCAATTGTGTATTTTATGAAACCCATAACATAGGAACCATTTGATATACCGTCCAGGAAGAATGGACATTCTTTATCAATATCGATGTCATTCCTTTCTACTATTCGATTTATTCTATAAACCGGACGCAGTCTATTTCATGCGCGTTTGTGTCTAGAAGCCAAAGATACGCTATCGCAACCGCCCCTGAAACTTACAGTACGTGACTCAGGATTCCAGCATTGTTATAGGCTCAAGAACCAACAAGCAAGTCTGATCCAGGGGCCGAGTAGAAATGGCCTGGTCATACAATTCCATGCTTCCCTTCATTTCCGGGGCGATTCTAGTCTTGTACCGAGAATATAGTTCGCGAAGCAGGCATTTCATTTCAACCAGTGCAAGACTAGATTTCTGTCAGCGAGTATCCTATCAACAAAAGACTTAAAACCTACTGTCTGCCTGTGCAAGATCGCCCACCAGCTCCAAATGAGAAAAACAGTCTGTTCATCTCAAGAGCGGCCTTTGGATCAAGCCACCTTTCTGGGAGAAATTGATCGCCCCGATCAAAAATAAGGGGGTTCAACTGATGGACACTCCAAGCTTGACAGCTGACGATAGCCTTCGCAGGAATGAAATATCCGTCGATGATGCGGCCGGCAGAGGGGACATATCGCGGCTGGGACATTGGAATGGGAGGGAAACACCTCAGACCCTCTTTTATGACTGCTTCCAAGTATGGCAACTCATCAAGGGCTTTATCTTTGTTGGATGATAGTTCAGCAATAAGTTTGTCTTGGAAATGGTGACTCCCGGGTTGAGACAATTGATGCATCAAGAAGCACAAAGCGTCACCAGTGGTATCAATACCTGCTGCAAGATGGTTCATGCACTCCGCAGCGACTTGAATTTGACGAAATGCCGCCTTACTGTTCTTAAGTTTGTACGCCAGACTATGGTCTCCAGAATCGGTCTGTTCGCATCCCGTAATTACGAACTGGCCAATTTTTGATTCGACCTTCTGTTGGAATGTCTCCAACCACCGTGTCATAGTTGGTAAACGATATCGAAGTAGCTTTGCTGCCATGCTGTTAGAACCGTTTCTCTTGAAGGGCGAGGGTACAAACTTCTTAGAGTATCGCCAAATGAATACTCTTGCATCAAATGGAGATCTCTACCCTCGATAGATTTGGTTCCATGGGGATGAAGCAGATGAAACGAGGCGCAGTCCATGGCAAAACAGTGCAAATAAACCTGGATCTGTCAATTCTGTCATCTCTGAAAATGCAATTGGCGGTCCTCACGTAGAAATCTATGGCCGGATTTTCTGCTTCTTCACAACGCCTCAAAAATGCTCTAACTCGCTCTTGAATACCATCCACAACCTCGGAATGCATAATGCTTGTATTGGCGTAAGATCCCGCAATATAGCGCTTCATTTGATCATGCTATGCTTTTGTCAGCAGGGGAATTGTATCGCAGGCTAGAAGGTAGCTTACTTCCCGTTTCTGCAGTGTTGAGAACGTTGTCCTTTTTCTGTCAGTCAACCAGACTCTGGACCCAATTACTACGTAACTGCTCACCTTGTTCCATACTGTATGAACAAGTTGTAAAACTCTGTCTTGTCATATCCGCTCCCACCGCTCTGGTATATCTCCTTTAGAGCTTCCACGGAGGTAAAGGATACTTCATTTGGACCCAATCGAACGACGGGCCCGAACTTCTTGTGCAACTCGTGAATATAGACTCGGCGATGAGCTGCGAATTCTTTGTACATGAGAATCACATCAGAGAATCGGGTGTGCCATGGCCCAGGAAGCTTTGACAAGGGTGCTAATGTTGCTCTGTAAATAAACAGACCCAGCCAGCCCAAGCCAAATGCCGCAATGCAAACCTCCCAGAGCCGGGGAGCCATAATGCCGGTTGAAGATCGAGCGTAAAGACGACACACCTTCTAAATGGGCGAGAACAACCACCGAAGGCTGAAGTGGTTCAAGTTCTTGTTGGAATCTAGAATGGGCATTGCTATGGACAGTGGGTACTTCCTCGAAATCTGGCAGCGACCACCCTCCTCACGTGCTTACGGGCAGGAGGGTGTGTCAAGGTAACCCAAGTAGCGGAAACACCGAAAATGGTACCCATGCATTAATCGCGCTCGCGTTGGCATCCCGAGCGGACACATAAAGTTGGGCTGAAGCCCCGTTGCGGGTGCCATTCGGGACCCAGCAGGGGCCCCACTATGCCCACTCTGCCCACTATGGTATCCCTGGACCACATCACAATAGCTCAATTTCTCAATTTGGCTGCGAAATGAGTTACAAGGTACGACTTTAGCGTAGACTTCTTAGATAGGAAAAGATTTTTCAAAAAGGGGGTTTTAGCGTAGCTGTACTCTAGCGCGGACTTCTTGGATAGGAAATGAATTCTCCGAAGAGGGAAGGCTAGCTGAACTATACGCTAGCATGGCGCTAGAGGAGCGATACCTTTTTGGATTTAGTAACAAAGCCGTCCCGAGCTACGAACTACTAGCTGTTTTTTGGATTTGTGTCTCAGAAAGGCACAGCATAAGGCTTAAGGCTTCATCTAGTGTAATTTGCATATTTCTATGTGCGAACGTTATACTATGTTCGTGCCAGTCACATAACAATCAAGGTACTTTCAGCTAGGTCTAGCTTTTCATAATACAAAATGCAATCTAGTGAGACAAACGAAAAAAAAGAACGGTGCCGTCAGTGGGAATGTCTCGCGAGTTGCATTGAAACTATCAACAAATTTGGGACCAGGATGTAAGGGTATGAAGAGTAAGTGGCGCAGCTAGACAAAGCTGAAGTGTAACTCTGATCTGCGGGTGATGCAAACGGATGTTTGTCTGGGAAATGGAGTTGCATAGATATTAGCTGAGGTGGAACTGAGGATAACGGATGCGGAAGTGATCTCAAATCTCAGCAACGCTCAGGTTGAGTCCTGAGCCACACGCAAGGACTCAAAAGTCTCCGCGGGGGTCTCGTGCCCGTGCACTGATACGTAACCAATTGGACCTTTTGATTTGAATCCCATTGGCAAGCACCGTTCTCAGCAAGTACCCCTACTTGGACAGTTTGGGCTACAAGAGTAGATCGTCGCGAAGATGAATACAATCCCTACAGGCTTAGCGTTCAAATGCTTGGTTTTGTTTTGCTCTCAACTCTACTTTTGTCTCGGGAATTCTGTAACGGTGAGGCACATTGTTTCTTAGCTCCCGGCCCAAGCTGTGGACGTGCAGCTTTGTAGTCCTGACATCGGGAGTCGGATAGCTTGTGTCCTGTAGCTAAACGAAAGGCGCAGGTATAAAAGCCTTCGATTGTTGCACTGCGTTCTTTATCTGCTCAAACCTTCTCAAATTCTCTCAGACCATATCTTATTTATATGAAGTTTGAAGATGCGTTTCTTTGAAACACTTCTCCCATTCATTCCCGCCCTGACGG
Organism: Pseudogymnoascus sp. BL308; assembly: GCA_001630595.1. Lineage (NCBI taxonomy): Eukaryota > Fungi > Ascomycota > Leotiomycetes > Thelebolales > Thelebolaceae > Pseudogymnoascus > Pseudogymnoascus sp. BL308. Next base: position 36,227 of record LMYD01000519.1, on the reverse strand, counting down.
CGGGATTGATTGGAGTCGCCTCTGCAGTTACTCACGATGAAAACTTTGTCCCAGATGCTGTTCTTCGCGTCACGGAAGAGGAGAGAAAACAGTCTTGCGTGGAAACCAAAGATATCTTGGTAGTTAATGGCACAAGTCCAGGACCTACTCTCAGATTCACGGAGGGCAAGACGGTTTGGATTAGAGTTTACAATGATATCGAACATCAAAACCTTACGATGGTAAGATTTATCTCCGCGTCCTGGTGCTCACTCTACTATCCGATTGAACTAACTATCATCTAGCATTGGCATGGCCTCACAATGGCGACAGCTCCATTCTCCGACGGAACTCCTCAGGCCGCCCAGTGGCCCATCCCTCCCCACCATTTCTTCGACTACGAGCTCCATGTGCCAATTGGATTTGCGGGAACATATTTTTACCATTCGCACGTCGGTTTGCAGGCTATCTCAGCTACTGGCCCGTTAATTGTAAGGAACACTGTTCATCGCTTAAGTCTGCTTTCTTGTACTAATATATTACAGATTGAGGACAAAGAAAAACCCCCGTACGTCTACGATGATGATCTTATCATCTTCCTACAGGATGTCTTCCCGAATACCGACGAATTTATTGAGGATGCATTGCTAGCTGTGCCTATGGCATACGAGAAGGCCCAAGAAATGGTGCTTATCAACGGGAAAGGAGGTGGTATTGTTTCATCATTGGCAGACAAGAAATGCAATGACGAGTTGTCTCTCATCGACGTTGAGCCCGGGAAAACCTACAGACTGAGGCTTATTGGTGGAACTGGCTTGTCATTTGACCTTTTGGCCATCGAGGATCATCCTACTTACACAGTTATCGAAGCTGAGGGGTATGTCTCTTCATGTTCTCCTTTTTACCAGTGGAACTAACAATTAATAGGGCCTACACCGAAAAATTTGAGACCTCAATTATGCAAGTTGCTCCAGGCCAACGATTCAGTTTCCTTATCGACACCCTTGAGAAACCAGAAAAGCAATATTACTACATCCAACTGGAGACTCGCGAATTTGGAAATCTTACTCGCTCATACGCAGTCCTCAACTACGGTCCTCCTGAAACTGATAGCACTCCCCCCGTTTACCCACCGGATTCTCCTCCCATCACCTTACCAGCGACGGACCCTTATTGGCTAGAGTACTCACTCCGCCCCTACAACAATACAAAGGAGCACCCACACGCATCAATCAATGCGCAAGGTTTCCCAACCGCAGAAGAAGTGACTCGAAGAGTCAACATCACTTCTCATCTACATATTTCTGACCAAGGCGAACTGCACTACACGATAAATGGCTACACCTGGACCGAAAATCTCATCCAGGAGCCTTTCCTTGTCAGCCTCTATAAAGATGGCGGCTCCAACTGGCCGGACATGGACCGTGCTGTCGCGAATGATGGTCTGGACCCGATCACCTATGCTTTCCCAGCAGACATAGGAGAGGTGGTTGAGATTGTGGTCCAGGGTACCGGGTCTGATTATGGTGGAACGGAGACACATCCATGGCACGCTCACGGAGCCCATGTTTGGGATTTGGGTGCTGGAGAGGGTGTATACAACCAGGAGGAGAACGAAGCAAGATGGGACAGTTCCATTGGACATCCCATGAGGAGAGAGTATGTATCCCTGACCCTATTCTCAAACTTTCACTAGCTTCCGAAAGGACTTCTCAACGAGAGCCTTACCAAAAACATAGATACTAATATTGGAATAGCACGACCAACCTCTATATGTACGGCGGAAAATCAGGAAATGGCACAATTTCGTCATGGAGGGCCTGGAGACTCAAGATTGATCACCCGGGTGTTTGGATGATTCACTGCCATCTTTTACCTCACATGGTGTGGGGCATGAACACTGTGAGTTTTTATCTTCGTGGATGATTGTGCGTCTTGAGAGATTACTAATGCGTTTATTACAGGCTTGGGTCATGGGAAACCAGACTGAGGTGCTCAGCTTGATTGATACCCCGGATGTGGAAGGGTATCTTACCTTCGGAGGAAGCGTGGTTGGAAATGAGACCCACCCCCCAGAGGTCGTTGAATATTTCCCTCTCGAGGACTGGGAGGATGGAGGTCTTGACGACGAAAACTAATGAGCTTCTGGGTAGAACCAGACCGTTAGGGTGATGCGTCGACAGAAATGGAGGGATGGCAGGAAGTGAAGGCAAATAAATCTCCGTGATATCATAATGCCAAGTCCTATTATTTCCACGAATGACAAATGGTGCTGCTTGCTTGTGTTTTCTCTATTACTAACATGAACTGTCTTCCCCCGTTGATTGTCTCCCATATCTCGCTTCGTTTTGAGAAGTGGTCTCATCATCTAAATCTAAGTTATAGTCTTCCGGCCGACCATATCAAATGGTAAAACTCGGGATTGATTGACTTTGTGGAGCGTAGTAATAATAACTCCTCGTTACAACTTCAATTTTTCACTGCCGTGGCGCCGAAAGGTGACGGCGCAAACCTACACACCTACGGCAGGATCGTATTCGTCTACCATAAAAGTAGCAGGCAAATGCTACGCAGTAGGAAGAAGATTTATAATTGAAACTACAAGCTGAACCACATTCAAATGCAATTCCATGGGCAATATTAAAGATGGAAAGACGACGATATAAACACTAGCAAAAAGTTTTATAGTAAGTAGTATCAATAACCTCCATCAAACTTCATCGCCTATGGGATAGGTTGTGAGACAGGCCTCATCATAAATTCCCGACGATGCAAGATTCGTTCCCGTCACATTATTATAACCCAATCTAACCAACGATGGCTCAAAAGGTGAGTATTGAGGCCATCCATCCCTGTACTTTGTCAACCCAGTCAAAGGAGATTTGGCAAAAGCTCCCCACGCCCCCTGGATATATCCCCTAATCGAAACCTCCTCCTCGGTATCTGGAGGGATTCCTGGTCCTGTAGGAAGCGTGTTCCAAATGAAGGCAATCTCGGAACAATGCCAGGCACCGCTATCAGGGTTGGTGTACAGGCGAGTGTTTGGGAAGTTTCCGAACCACCGGTAACGCCAAATAGGAATATCATGAGAGGCGCTGACATTTGCTCGTGCGCCTGCTGGGCACGCAAACTCCCTATTGGAGTAATCAACCCAGAATTGATGGTCGTGAGTGACGCCATTGAGAGCAAATAACGGAATGTAAGCGCCGGTCTCGAAATCGTTATTTCCAGCCAAAACAGGGAGCTGGGCAAATTTGCCTGCTTTTGAAAGGGCAGGATAGTCGGCAAAGCCAGTGATACCGTCGACGCTGGGCTCAAAGCTGTTGGATCCAATCGCAGCAAATAACTCTTTGACATCCTTGTTTTGCAGACAAGAAAGTATGTCTTGGTAGCTAGCAGTGACATTTGTGCCGCAACCAAGGGTACCAGAGACGTTGTACCATGCTTCGGCATTGTCCAGAGGCAAGGGTTTGCCAAAACCAGCCGCGCCAGACTCCATAATGAAGCCAGAGACGATGGGGTCAGAAGCATAGGAATAGGCGTAGTGGTCCACTGAGGCAGAGCCAGCAGATTGACCGAATAATGTCAATCTTGAGGTATCGCCGCCGAATGCGTCAATATTATCTCTCACCCATTCTACAGCCAGCCGCTGGTCGAGAAATGCGGGATTATGATTCTCAGACTCCGGATCGCCATGGAATCCTAGAATATCGACCCGGTAGCTAAAATGAGAGTTTTAGAATCTGATCCCACATTATTCGATTATGGATTTCTTACTTGAAGGTGACGACAATAACATCTTGTTCAGCTGCAAGATGCTGCCCGTCGTAATAGCCAATCTGAGTACTCCCGCTGTTGTAACTTCCTCCATAGATATAGATCATCACAGCTTTGTTAGCTTCCCCACAACTAGGAACCCAGACGTTCAGAGTTAGGCAGTCTTCACTAAAAGTTGCCGAAATTTGAAATAAGTCCGAGAGGCTTGCAAATCCTTGGGCAGTCAGATTGGCAAGATTCAGATCGTAATTGTTGAGATCATTGCCACGAGAGGCGAAAACTGTGTTGGCTGGACAAGCATATCCCTAAAATGGAATTGTGAATATACTACCGAATACGATAGGATACGAGGAAAACCTTACAATACTGCTTCCATTAATGAGTTTATCACCGTTAAATTTCTTCGGTGGCATAAATCTTAGATTTCCAACCGGCGGTTGTGCATAAGGAATGCCGAGATATGTAGAGACATTGGACTTGACAGTGCCTGCTTGACCGGAAACTGGGCCGCTGGATGTTTTGATTGTTCGACCAACAAGATTACCGTAGCATCCTGAGATCCCAAGGAATAGAACAATAGAAGAAACCTTCATTTTGATGCTTGATACATACAACGATTGGGATTGTGGTGGAAGGGTATATACCGCAACTTTATACTTTGAACTTGAGACACCGCTTTATCTCGTAGTGTCTATCCAACAGCGTTGCACCTGGGGTACTTCTACTACTACGCTAAGTCATATTCGGAGCAAATTTACTACCTGGTCGGACACCCCCACCTTACGGATTCTCTTGAAGATATAAGTGGTCCAAGCCAAGGTGGCGTCGTGTCTGAAAATGGGATGTTTGGGGTTTTCCGACTTACGTTACAAAAAGCAAGAGCTACAGTGGTACAAGCACGCCAACGTGAATCTTACTGCCCAAAGTCATCCGTGCATCCGATATGCAATATTCCACTAAGCTATGTACTTTGTTTTCGGGTGTCACGGGGCTGAGGAATGCACCCGGTCGTCGTCAAGGTGGGACAACGAAAGGTTAGTCTTTCTCGACGTGATCGACCTTGACCCCTACAAGAGAAGTGGGGACATGACTACTATTGAATTTTTTGAAGCTGAAGCTGATCTTCGATCCAAGGTCAAACAATCGTACCAATAGCCACACCCTCGTGACAAAATATACATTTATTTGTGGTTGGTCTCGGTAGTTAGGTGCTCATTTAGGTTGTAGCATGAGCCCCCACAAATTATGAAGCAGATGGAAGCGATATAGGAAACATTTGGATGGGTTTTTCATTTCTAGTCTCTAAATTGTAAATATGACGTGGAAACAAACTGAGAGATGAGCCAAAAACCATTTAATCGCCCTCCAGTATGATGTTCACACCTGGAAACACCTCTTGATTTCACCTACGGCCTTGACATAGCCCCCACAACAGTCCGCATATGCTCTTTCATCGTGCTCCAGTTCCTTCCAGCAAAGCTCCAGCCCCTCTAGCTCTCGTTGAGCTATCCTCTGCAGAATATCCTGATCCTGGACAGACAGCAGACCGGACTGAGACTTTGACAGTGCGGAATGCATCTTCGCAAAAGCAGTTGCCATCCCAATAAGCATACCCTTGTAACCCATCGGCCGCATCGAACAGTGTAGCATATCAACCGCAAATTCCGAAGGAAATATTTTGAGAACTGCCTTGAGTGATGGTAGCGCGGCGGGGGAGAGGCCTTGTTGCACCATCATATTCACGCCAATTCCCGCAAGGCCGAGGCTATCAGTACGCTGGACTTCATCCATCCCCGCAGGACATTCTCTCTCAATATCGAATCCTCCCTGTGCACGCAGGATCTTGATGATTGTGCAGACAAACCTGTTCTTGGTCCTAATTGGAATCGACACAAACATTTGAAGAAGGCAAGGGTGCGAGATCCATAATGGTAGTAACTTCTCGATAACTGGTCGGCTTCCAATATCCAAGGGTGGGAGTGCTTGAAACTTGAACAATGTTGTGGCTGGCTGGAAAGATTTGGGTGCCTCCGAACTGGAACCATGGAACGATTGCTGAAAAACAGGGTACCCAGAAAGAATGTCCTCGCTATCGTCATCATCGTTGTAGTCGTTGGCATTTTGCATCGGGGTATCGAGAGCCCGCAAGATTGCAGAGCTGCTGGGGAGGGCATCAATCCATTCCGTCAAGATATTGTATTCATCCTGGGTGAAAGAACCAAACATTCTCCCGTTCCATTGCAATTCTTGAATGAAGCGGCTTTTGCCACTATCTCCCTTGCAAATCCAGTACTTGCTGGAACTGAGTGCATCGAGCAGCCCCTTCTGCCATTCTTTGGACTCTAGTGCGACTGGGTCAAGCCAGTCGGCGACGCTCCGGGACCCGATTTTGACCCGGCTACTGCAGTGGAATCCATGCGCGACTTGTGCCTTGGCTCTGAAGATGTTTATTACCTTGGCCTCAATTGGTCCCAGATGAATATTAGAGGGATTGTTCGATATTTTTTGAGACGGGCAAATAACCGATCCTGGCAAGCATGACGAGAGGAGATAGCCTGCTTGAAGCTTTTCCCATGCTTTTTGTGCAGCCTCTTGTCCTTCGCTTTGGAGTATGTGGTTCATGTATTCACAAACCACCTCAATCGCAATCGCGCTGTGACCGGAATGGGTATTGTCTATCGATATGTGGAGGAGGAAGTAATATGGGTCAATGCCAACTTCTTTCAGTTCCCGGGTAGCCTTTAGCGTGTCCGTTGAAATAGCTTCAAAATGAAGGTTAAATCCGAGGATCTCTGGTAGAAACTCATGCGGAAAGAGAGAAATCAGTAGCTGGGCGATTGCGGATTTCCATACGGAAAGCTCATTGAGCTGATGCCGTGGGTGACCAAAGTCTAGAGATTCCGCAGTAGGCAAGTCCGGAGCGGTAGTTTCGAGCAGTTTGTGGTACAAGTGAACGTGATTCTTTCGCAAATCTCCATCGCCCAACTCTTCAGACAAGATTTGCCATGCTCCTTTCATTGTCTTCCAAAGGGCAAATGGTGTGGTCACCTTGCCAATGTGACCCAGCCAAGCGCCGTCAACATACTTGACGGGAGAAAGTTGTTTCAACCACCAAATTGCTTCTTCCCTGTCGCCCACCAACTCTCGTGGAGACCCCTCTTTCCTTCGAAGGTTATACTCCTCCCATTCTTTTCCAATGCCACGATCCCGCGTGTGTTGAAACTTTTCCAGACCAAGTCGAGAAAAGGACGGGACTGACAAAATACTGTCGTGTAGAGGTAGTGTCCGGCCGACTGTGCTTGTCTCTTCTAGCAATAAGATTAAGAGTCTCTTAGCCTGAGGAAGGACTTCGGGGAATTTCTCGAGATTGTGTAGTTGGTAGTATAATTGTTTGATCTTTTTGAGTTCGTCCAGCTGCTGTTCATCGCCATTTTTGTTGTGGGTTTCCCACTTTCGATGGCTGTTCTCGAACTTTATCTCACTCGACTTGTCGGGGAAAACGTTGCTGCCAAAGCTCCAGGTCCAACGTGCTCGAAGCCAGGTTTTCGATCGGGACTGACCCAAGAGTATGACTACCACCACAGATGTGACAGTAGCAAATGTCGGAAACCATTGCACTAGGAGAGAGTCCATGTTGAGTAGACGTTGATTGAGTGCCCAAGGTAGGATGAACGAAATTGGACAGCTCTCGAGGAAGTATAGTTCTCAAAACTCCAAAAAACCGATCCGCAATACGCTTCAGTGACACAGGGGTCTCAATGATCAGCGGAGCTTCCGATATGTGGCTTCCTACAGCTTACAACAGCACCATATAATATATTATCATCCTTATCGCTATTTCAGCCTTATCACAGGCCACCCTGCCTTAAGCTCAATACGGAGAGGGAAGTATAACTGTGGCATAAATTTCACTGCAACAGTAATATATTGTCTAAATGCTAAATAAATCCTTGAGAGAAGACATCTTTGTCATGGCATGCATTACGTTGAGTGGTAGCCAGCCCAACTACACACCATGCCCACCTCCTCGGGTAGGTTACAAAACCAGGTCTACTTAGTAGAGGTGCATTTATTGATCCACTCATTCTCAGGCCTCAAGAAGTAGCTGAGGAAGTACCGATTGATTGCACCATCAATCGGTTGAGTTACTCTGTGCTTTGGCGAATGCAGCTTCCCCTCCGAGAGCGTCTGCAGCGTGTCGGCCACATTGACCAGGGTACATCCTTCCGGGGGTGGCGGAATAAAAGCCCATCTGTCGGCGTCGGGAAGGAAAGCATGGATACTCCAATCCTTGTAGAACAGAAGGGTCAGGGTTCCGCTGTCCGTGTGTAAGTTTTCGCCGACGTCCGATAGGTGAGCCAGGGATGGGTGCAGGACAAATTTCAGTCCACTGTCGCTAGGGTGATCGACACGGTGGTGCAACATGAAATCTTCCGAGAGACTTTTGAGCAACGTCAAGCAAGCCTCGTCACAACCAGTGATGAAGCTGCTGATCTTGGCCCAATCACGCTGGAACAGCTGTGGTATTTTCGAGATGGAAGAGCCATTTGATGTCATTTCGTCTCGTGATATCTAATTTCCATTAGGTTAGCAGAGATACCTTGGCTGCGATCGACAAGAGGATAAATCCGGTGTTCTTACCTCAAACGACTCACCGCCACGTCCCCTCTTGTATCCGAGATCTTGGGACGCTTTGATGTCAAGCCTAGTGTCCTCTGCTTTGGCCTCGGTGGGCTGGTCAAAGTACTTCTCGACCACCGTATTGACGTCGGAGAGATGTGCAAGCACACCTTCAGCCTCTGCATCTCCAACGAAGTCGAGGTAAAAAAAGCCTGCATTGGAGCACACTCTGTGTAGGAGAGCAATTTCAGCGGGATCTTTCTTGTGGAGTCGAGCGAGCGAGATGGTCGTGAGCTGGGCAGTGGAAACACCGCCGGGTGCCGCTCCACTTGCATGGTCTGAAAGGTGGCTTGCCATGTTGATTGGGGAGTGTGAATGCCGCTTTGTTGTGTCTGAACGTGTGGGATTTGATAAAAGCACGTCGAAGTTAACAAAGATAATAAAGTATCTGTGCTAAGTAGACCGTTTTCTTGTATCATATCTCAGTTCCCAGGTGGTGCATGTAGTGGGCCGGTGGGGAATCATACAGCGGCTGAGATATAGCACTAATTCCCCCACATCACCCTAACGAAAACGTAAGCATTTAAATTAAGTCACAAAGTACCATATAATTTAATATTTAAATCATTTTAAATCAATTATCGTCATGTTAGTGGTAATTATTTTGGTCAGTTACTAAATGCAGCGGGATACAGGGTTGTGCGCTAGCCCTCAGCTATTGTCTTACAACTATGAGACCTGCCCCACCGCCAACGCCTTTACGAATGAAGAAGAGACCCCGGAAAGACCCCGGCCCTTTTAACAAAAACAGTCGTGGCGAGCATCCAAGCATGGACATCCGTAGATCTCACCCGAGCCAACTATACACTGGAGATCTCAGCTCTTGTCTTGCAATATGGGGCGAGACATGGAGCGATGTGCAGTAGATTTTCAGCTTTTGCCTTCCAACCCATTTCGAGACTAGGGATAAGGTTGGCCTCAGCTCTTGTCTTACAATAAGAGGCGAGACAAGAGAGGGCTAGAGGTACAGTCGGATTTGGCTCTTTTATTGCAACCCAAGGCAATACTAGGGGTGAGGTAGTCTTCAGCTCTTGTCTTGCCACCCGAGTGAGACCAAGGGTGATCCAGACAGAAGGCGAGCTAAAATTCAGTACTGAAAGTATTTGTATGAGTCTGTGCGTGAGCGGAGAAAATGGGTGTCGTTTACCGCAAGTAGTGCACAGGGAGCGTCTCTTTCCGGGGTTCCGTTGAAATTTGCTCCTTTGGATTTGTGATTGGGTTCTAGGCTTCGCCACCATACATCCGTCGTTGCCCCTCGCCATCTCTTTTCGACGCCCTTCAAAGTTCATGCGCCTTTTCATCATCCTCGTACTTTACTTCTCATCTTGCAGCCACATACCCCACAGTTATCACCAGGTTGTTCTCTCTCACACGCATATCGACCGCTTCTAGTATACGATCTCGCAGGAGCGGCTTGCGATGTCCTCTTCAAGTTCCCGTTCCTATACCACATCTAGAGCCTCAAGCATGAGTGCATCTAGCGAAGAATCTGTGGATGAAACAACCGAGTTACTGCCAAAGCAAGTGGAAACCGAGCCAGAAAAAAGCACCAAAATATACAGACTATGGCAAGTTGGAGCACTTTTTGGTAAGCAGCGGTTGCCTACCTTCTCGGCACATTATGATCTGATGAACTCTACAGGAATCCTCTTGGCATACGCGGATACCTCTCTTGTGTGGGCAACTCATGAGACGATAGCATCGCGATTCAATAGCCTTCAGAACTCGTCATGGATGATGACGAGTTTCACAATGGGCTATTGCGTCACACTACCGCTGGTGAGCTTCTTATAGTTGATGTTCGAGCGCTTGATGGGCTAGTTCTTGAAGGCAAGCTCCCGGAAATTCTACTGACAAGTCTGAACAGTACGGACGATTGAGTGATAATTATGGTAGCCTTCGCCCTCTTCTGGTGGCGTACTGCACATTCTGTATTGGTAGCACACTCTGGTAAGTGATCACCCAGAATCTTGGGATTTGCCATTTGAAGTGACTTACATGAGGACAGTGGAATAGGTCAGACTTATTGGCAAGTTATCTTGGGTAGGATTATCGCCGGTTGCGGGGCATCGGGGATGGTCTCTCTGGCTTCCATTGTCATCACAGGTGAGTTGGTAACACTCTTTTCTAAAATTCCCCATCAGGGACCCTTACTGACTTACTTCAACAGAACTTGCGGACTCTTCAGACGTCGCGGTTTTACGAAGCTACGTCAATATAGCCTCGACTATTGGACTCTCAGGGGGTGGCCCGCTTGGAGGATTTCTTGCAGGGGCGATCGGTTGGAGATGGTAAGCACTCAGCAATCGCCTTCTTCATGAGCCAATATTAATATTTCTGGAGGTTATTTCTCGGTCAAGTCCCGATTGCGGCTGCTTGTTGTTTGCTTATGGCGAGAAGTTTCGAATCAATGTGCCCAAAAGTGGAACAGCAAGAGGAACCCCAGCGAGAAGAACCCGTCTTGGCTTTCGATTTCCCAGGAGCAATCACTCTTGCCATCGCAATATCCTCGCTTTTGGCAGTCATTGATTTGCAGGGCTCGCTATCCTGGGCGCATCCTCTTGTTCAGAGCATAGTTGTTGTTGGTATACTCTCGACCGTGGCCTTTCTTGCTTTTGAGACCTTTCCTGGAAACAGGGAGCTCTTGATGCCTTTGAAGCTTCTGAAAACGGAGATTGGCGCGTTCTGTGCTGGGCAGTTACTTCTAGTTGCGAGTGGCTATGGGGTGTGTAAACCTATTCCCTTCCCTTATACGTCACTGACAAACTATTTTGCAGTTCGTTTCTCAAATAGCACCTTACTTTGCAAATACTCAAGGGGCTTCGGATGCAGAAGGTGGGGGGCGAACAGCTCCTTTCAGTATTGGAAACGCAATAGGTGCGCTACTCGCAGGTCAAATAATCAAAAGGCAAGCTTGGTTCCTCATCTCCTTTGCGATCTACTCGATTACTAATATACATCCTTAGATTTGGAACATATAAGAAGCTTTCTCTCGTCTCGCTGTTCTTCTGCATGGCTAATTCCGTGGCGATTTTTTTGCGATGGCCTCATACTATTGGTAAGTCAAAGTGCAAGCTCGATGTCACCCTTACTCGTTCCTTTTCTCCGCCTGAACAACGATTTGACTTTAAACAACCTTAAACAAAAGCTAACGTATGGATGAAACTCGTAGGCGTCTGGGAGGAAATTTTCACCACCTTCCCGTTCGGTCTCTTTGGTGGCATAGCCCTCTCTGCACAGTTCATCGGCTTGTACCAGTGCTCCTCGAAGCAATATATGGCGACAGCTATTAGCATGTACTATATGAGCCAACAAATCGGTGTTGCTCTGGGCATCAGCATTAGCTCGGGGCTTCTGAAGCATCAGTTCCACACCACCCTGCAGAAAATAATGACGGAAGTGCCGGGTTATACAAAGGTTGGTCCCATACCCATGCTCTTTTCACAAAAAGGAAGCAGTCTAACTCGTATCAGGACCAAATAATAAGAAAAATACTGGATGATTCTTCTGTCGTGGCACTACTACCTGAGGGAATCCAGTCACTCATTCGTCAGGGTTACCTGCACAGCTTCTGGGTCGTACCAGGTATGTTACTTGATATCCCCCCCAAATTTAGCGATGCTAGATGACTGATATTTGTGTCAGTATTTGCTGTGTCGACACAAGCTCTTACTATTCTGCCTATGATTTCCACGACGGAGAGGTATTCGTATTGACTGTAAAATTATGGCAGTGCGTATTTTATCGTGGAAAATGATTCGAGGGTATAACTTTTACAGCTAGTACGATAGGGCATAATTAATGTATGGAAATAGTGGCATTGCCCTGCCAAAAAGAGACAGATTGTGGGAATGATGGTGTTTTGGAAGACTATATGCGCTGTTAGAATGGCTTGGAAAAACTGCAAAGTAGATGTATTGATAGTTAATATAGAGTTTCACGGAGTTGCCATTAAATATTCCAATGGGAAAGATACAAGTTACACAGAATTTCCATTGAAATGTATCGATGGGAGGCATAGAGTTCGAAATTACAATTTAGATGTGTCCATGGGCGGCATTGAGTTCGGAATTGCAATTTAGATGTATCAATGGGGGGCATACATTTAGAAGGAACTGTGTTACAATTTGACAGTAAATAAACCACGTCAATCCTTGTTCTATTCATGTCTTTCAATCTATGGATAGAGATAAAACTACGGAATACGACCAGTGGCTTGGTTCTTTCTCCAGTCATGCCATGCCGCGGATTTCAAAATCACTTCTTGCTCTCAGCAAGGAGCCGCTCCTCTCTCTGTACCCTGCCTTCACTCTTTGGGTCATAAAACGCTGCTTCTGTTAGTTGGCTTATCCCTGATCTGCTTTGATTGGACTCACGTTTCTCCCCAAAGACAGTAGTTCTGATACCCCTCCTTACACCCGTGTTGTAGTTTCCTGGAATAATCCGATGAAGACTCGATCTCTTTGCGCTTGTCAGTATCTATCAAATAGTTTCCAATTTCCGGAGTCCTTACGTTATCCCATAGAGCAATACTCCCCGGTTGCCACTTCCATCTGACGTAGTGGTCATCCGAGCTGTGAATAAGCAGGGTCAGGAATTGAAGGAGAGCATCCGATTCTGCCTTCTTCAACTCGGCAAATCCAGTGCAGTAAACAAGATTGACATTGAGAGACTTTAGGCCAGTGACAGGATGTGTACGGATCGCAGGATGGTGTGTGTCAATCGGCGGTCGACGAGGTTCATCACCAAAGTAGTCCTGGGGGAGAAGGTCAGCTACTGTTCGTGTCGTGGTCTTTATGATATCTTCGGGGACAGGGGCGGCAAGATGGAGCTCACAATCAAGGTATCGTATTGCAAACGTGAGGTATGCACAGCATGCAACCCTTCCAAGAGCTTTTGCATGTGAGGGCTGAGCTCATCATAAAGTCCATAACCAGACACCCAGGCCGTGTCTCCGCCAACAGCAGGATGCTCCTCCATGCGAAGAAGGGAATAGCTTGGGGCTGTCATTCGTTAGACAGGACGTTGATAGTAGGTAAACGGGGCATACGGTTAATCTCAAAGCTCGTGTCAGAATGGAAATCTGCCATTGGCCACGGAGTGTATTTCAACAGTGTTCGCCAATCTGCATTGTTCCCCCCAACAATGAAATGCTTCGTATCCTGACAAGAGTGTTAGAAAGGGGTAAGTTCTTTCTCTATCTGGAAAAAAGATATGGCCAAGTACTTTTTGAGTGGGATGCGTATCCAAAACCCCAAAATGCTCAAAGATCTCAACTTGCCTCTCAGTTGTCAAGTCTTGGTCCCGGAAGAAGACGACACCGCGTTCATTGACAAGTGCTGCAAGCTCATCCAATTGCTCCGTATTTAATTTGCTTAGTTGAACATCCTTTAACTCGGTGCCTAAAGATGGTCAGTCTATGACGGTTCTGCATTTCTGGGATAGCTAGCTACCAATGCTTTCAGTCACATCAGCGCGTTTGGCGACAGAGAACAATGCCTTCTTCTCCGGATCGGCGTAGGACCCCCGATCTTTTGGGGGGGTAACCTCGTTGTGAGGAGGGTCCTGGGGAACATGGGCCCTGATTTTAGGATTGTAGTTGGGATGGACCACAGTTGGTTCCCCCGAGTCGACGGAGATGTGCTTGTAGGCCTCTAGGGACTCAGTTGGGGGAGGTCGGATTTTTGCCATTTTGCAAACAAGTCGTGATCAATTTTCAAACTCAATGTAGAAGCAATGGAGTCGTAGATAAGTTACTCCCGATTGAGAATACTGGGTTGTTGTATGCCTTATAGCGGGACAGAGGCGTTACACACCACCGGACGCCTTCCCCCGGAGGTCGAGCCGCTAGCCCCGGCAGCTATGAACAGGGGTCCTGATGTACTCGGGGATTGGGCCCACCCTTGTGCAGATCGTCTGCTAGTGTATTTTACAGGGGCCCACCCACCGAACAAGGTTCGGAACGGACGTACCCAATTAGGCTTATAGCCATGGCAATATTTCCTAAAAGTGGAACACTTGACGTCGATATCTACCCCTCTAAGAATCCCAGCCTCTGTTCCGAATGACTTTCAGCTCCTGTCTTGCCTCGGGGGAAAGCCAATGGCAACGATATTTCAGGGTAGGTACAGAGGCCGCAAGTCCTCAAAGATGCAGTGAAACAATAGAAAACAAATCCTACTCCTACACCGCCGGTTGAATTTATTCCGTTTCGGTTCCGCCCTCGAAAGAGCAATCCGATTCCACTAGTGAGTAGTGGAGGTGTGTTCCCCGCAGAGACAAAGGGGCATCCAGCGCCGGTTCACGTTTCTGAGGCAGAGACGAAATATATAGTGGCTGTGTCATTTTCTTCGCCACATAGATTTGCGTCCGTCTACTACTTTTCTACTTGGTATATTCAAGAAATACTGGACAGCAACCTGAGACTCCTGTTTTCGCCTCCTGTGAGAAAACTCTCGTGTTAGAATGCAGCTTTTATTTCCACCAATCTCTCCTTTTCTGGAGTTAATTCAACATGAACGGCAAAGCCCCGATAGGATTTTGCTTCGAGACCATTCGACGGGAAAAACTGCCACAGCTGGACAGTTGCTGCAAAGAGTCTCTTCGCTCCGCGATAAGCTGAAGGAAGAGCTGTTGCAGAATGGATCGGAATCCGCCAGCCAGGACAAGTTTATTTTCCTGATAGCTCCTCCAGGATTGGACTACGTAGTATCGATGCTCACCATCTTCTCCCTTGGTGCCGCCATGTCAGCACAATGTAGGCAGTCTACTTTCATGGTTCCGTATTCATTATGCTTACTGGAGTGCAGCCATCGTTGTCAAGCCAGAGGACGTTATACGCTACTTCAAGCTCGCAAAACCTCTGGCGCTGCTCTATGCTCCCGCACTCGCCGAGAAAGCTGAGGCTATCAAAGTCTTGTGTGCCGCAAACGATAGCGGCGTCAACTCAAAACTTCCTTTTGTAGAAATACAAACATCATGCCTCGATAACTCGACATCTCACGAATACGAAACAAGTGTCAGTACCAAGAACCTATCGGCTCAGAATGGCACATTGTTCTTCACATCAGGCACATCGGGGAAGCAGAAGGGCGTAGTTCATTCTTACCAGGCTCTTCTTGCGTCTGCACGAGAGCGGATAGGAACGTGGAAGATGACAGAGAAAGATGTTTTTCTCAACCAGAAGCCAGGTAATTGGATGGGAGGAATTTTCGGCATTATTCCGAGTTTGATTTCTGGAGCTTGTCTGTAAGTGCTCATCCTCATCGACGTCTTTATTCAGTGGGGGTGCTAATGATGTCTAGAGAAACTTGTGGAAGTGTCTTCAACCCCGAATGGTTCTGGGAGCGCATTAGACAAGGGGGTGTCAGCATATTCGACGTTGCGCCTACTGGTTATGACAGACTCGCAAAGTACTTTGATGACAATATTGCTGTGCTCCCACCTGCACAGACTGAGGTATATATTCGAGAAATGACGGCAGTTAAAGTTGCAGGAGTCTCTGGATCACTTCTTTCACCACATACCCAGGAGAGGTGGACGGAACTCCGTCGTGGAAAGCCATTGCTAAACCTGTACGGATCGACAGAGGTAACCCTGATATGCAGCATGAGATGGGAAAACCCCGACTACGCTGATATGGTAATGGCAGTCTCCTCACACTCTACATCAGTATACTAACTGCGTATTAGAGCTCAATCGGGCCACCCGTAACGGGAGTTGAGGTGAAGCTTGTGGACGGGGAAATGCGACTCAAGGCTCCTTCGATGTTTTCACGGTATGAATAAAGCACATCCTTGCCGAAGTATAGCGCTAACAAACCAGATACATTTCGGATGATCCGACCCTGACCGAGAAGGCCTTTGATTCGGAGGGATACTTCAAGAGCGGAGATTGTGCCGAAAAGGTTGGGGATACTTATGTTCTCCACGGCCGGGCAAATATTGATGGTTCGAACTCTCTCCCGTATTTAAAACTACTTCTGACCCTTTTAGTGCTGCATTTCTGGGGCTTCACCGTCCATACGGGTGAAGTCGAAAGCGCGCTTCTCTCTCTGCCCTACGTCGCCGACGCCATTGCCCTACCTCTTGCCGATACGGAATATAAGGAGCGCGTTGCTGCTATTGTGAAAATCAAGCCATCGTCGAAGCAACCGACCTTGGATGCCCTTCGAAACGATTTGACAAAAGAGACCGGGCTGATGTTGTTCAAGCTTCCCACAGTAATCTATTGGCTTCAAGATGGGGAGGAAATATCCTTGACAGTAAATGGGAAGATTTCAAAGATAGATGCCCGCAAGAAGTTCTTTGGCGATGAGTGGCGAGGCAAGGATGGAGTGGAAGTTACGGACTTGTCAAAGATGGAATATTGGCGCATGGGTGGGCAATGTTGAGAGAGGCGAGTTTTCAAAGACTTGATCAAATTACGCAAGCAGAGTCCAAAAAAACAAATGTGAATGAAAATGTTTTATATCGCCTCAAAGCAAAAGATTGGTTGTTATACGGAGGAGATGGATACAAAAACTG
Source organism: Pseudogymnoascus sp. BL308 (assembly GCA_001630595.1). NCBI lineage: Eukaryota > Fungi > Ascomycota > Leotiomycetes > Thelebolales > Thelebolaceae > Pseudogymnoascus > Pseudogymnoascus sp. BL308. The sequence goes on along the minus strand of LMYD01000519.1, from coordinate 19,266 downwards.
TGCGCGAGTCGTCTAGTAAGTCTCCGATGCTTATAAAGTCAAGATGATGGGTTTGTAGCGCAGGAAGGCGAATATGTATGGGTATGAAGGGAAAGGATGCAGATGGACATATTGGAGGTGGATACCAGGATAGTGGGGGTGCATAGAATGAGTATTTGGGGACCTTATCCAATGTTGTGCCTCTCACGACAACATGCACCTGAGGTTCAAACCACGATTCTTCTCCAGAACCCCGTGTCTCTCAATAGCTTTCGAGATCAGACCTACATAGGCTGTCTGCTTGGGGGCTATCAGTTCAATGGCTTGTGTCTAAAACATCGGACCAGCATTAAAGTTCACATTTGCAAGCTTCATATCCATGGAGCTTGCTGTGATCTGCTGGCTGTTCGTCACACTCTGGCATCAATTTGTGAAACTGTGTGCTCGAGAGATGCACCAGTGAGGATCGAATAGGCAATACGATGGAGCGTTGCACTAGCAGATCGGTAGCGGCAAAGCATTACGGAAGTTGCCCAAAGGCCTGTTCCATCAAATCAAATGGGCATTTGGTGGTGTAATTGGGTGCAGGTTGAGAGCTGAGCTTTATCACATTTGTGTACATGTACAGGAATCCCTAGTGCGCGACAGAAGTCTCGGCGAGAATATCAAATAGGCAATACAATGCAGCGTAGCACCACCAGATCAATGGCGGTGAAATATTATGCAAGTTGTCCAAATGCCTGCTCTATCAAATAGGCATTTGGTGGCGTAAATCAAGTGCAACTTGAGAGCTGAACTCTATCAAATTTGTGGGCATCATGTACGGTGATGCAGGACTCCTTCATGCAACACCAAAGGCAGCCAAGTACATCTCCGAGACCATCATTCTCACGCACTCCGTCCATGGTTTCTTGCTCTAGTGTGTGATATTCTGTCTGGTTCCATAGACTCGTTACTGGCTTGCCATTATGCAGCTGTAGGCGATGTTTTTGACGTTCGGGGACCCTCGGATATCTTTCAGGGTTGTATAGGGGGACAACCCTGACCCACTTACCCAATCGTCCCGCAACTATGCATAAGTTGCTTGGGGGTTATTCGCCGCTGGGCCGGGCACAGATGTCGTACATATTCATGGTTTAAAGGCTCGCTTTTACAACTTTCCACTTACCACAGCCTGATGTTTAGCCTGCAGATCCATTTTCTTAGTCATAAGTTCTTGTGCGGCTCAGCTTGGCCGATCCGCAGGTTTAACGAGTCGTCACAAATTGCGTAGTCTTGTTAGTCTCGTGGATTCAGATGAAGCTCGTGATCTGCACATTGGTGAACGTGATTCTTCCATCTCGAGGGTGGCAAGTTTTGATCGCTGAAAGCAGCACATCGTCGCGGATTTGCTGAGATTGTTCAATCTTTGATCATAGGAAATACTCATATTTAGGACCGAGCCCACCTGGACAACGGGAACCGAGACTAACTCACACATAAATCAATACCCAACATACAGACTTCTTCCTCATCCCAACATGGCGACTTCAAAGCCAGAACTCCCAGCCACAGAGCCTCGTTACGATCCTACGTTCGTCAACGCTCTTCTCTTCTATTCTTTCTTCCCTCCAGTATTTCTTCTGTAAGCTAACCCCACCCCAGTCGCCCTCAGCCGGCCGTCAAATGCCTCTACAACAACCTTATCCCAAACGCTCCTGGGAAATCCATCGTGGGATACCTAATCTCGCAACCTCCCAACGGATCCACACCACCACACACTCATGCTGGTGCATTCGTCAGCGCCTACATCCTATCCGGCTATATGCTCAACGGGATGAATAAGGAGCCGATGGAACTTCTGGGACCGGGGGATAGCTTCAGTGAAAATCCGGGATGCCATCACAGGCTTAGTGAGAACGCGTCCGCAACGGAACCAGCGAGTTTCATTGCGACGCTCGTGGTTGATACGGAGACGGTGAAGAAGGTGGGGGTGGAAGGGCTGACAGTTATTGATCCTGAGTATTTGGAGTTGATTGCACAATCACAGAAGAAAGCTTGAGGGAGGATGGTAAATTAGGAAACATACTTTTAGGTTTCTTCGTGTCACCAGTTATGGCTTCCGCTATGCAATATGCTGCATATGGTTTCTGTTTTATTTGAATATTCATAGTATATCTTCTCACGATATTCCGTAATTAATTCAAAGAGTAGCATTATGTGACATTGGCTCAACAAAAGTTATCTGTGTTTCATTGAACTATAGTATAGGTTCAGCTCATCTTCCACGAGTATTGCTCGTCGGATCCACTACACCGATTCGCCGCCAGCCTAGAGTGAAGAACCTCCTAGATTATGCAGTTATAAACTTCAGCAATCCATGGATGTGGGGGTAGGTTTCTTGAGGGGGACAACTGGATCATCGTGAGGGCTTCAGAATTATGAAAAGCGTCATTCACCTACTAGGCTGGGTGGCACTAATTTAACAGTGCCCAGATGCTTGCTTGAGATCAGTTGATTAGTGGTTGGGCGGATTACCACCTCCTGTAAGTTTCTGTTGTTTTTACTCTTGGTCTTGTTGCCTTGTTGCAGTTCCACCCACCCGTTCCGGGAGGCGGCAGCGAGACCGATGGCGCACCCACATGGTTGGTAGTACATGTATTATACAATCTTCTCGTCTATCTAGCAATATATCAACACCAAATATATATCCATCTATCGGCCTCATCTACACCCCAAACAACCCATTCAACCACCTCCCGACCCCATCATCCCGACCCCCTAGCGCCCCACGCCAATCCAGAATCTCATGCACCTTCCTCCCCACTAGTCCTTCCGCACGCTCGCCATCCCCATTACGTATCTCTGCCTCGGTGATCGCGCCGTTGCGCGCTGTGAACAGCACTGATGCTGCTGCCGGGACATAGGATGGCCGCAGGGGACGCTCGCGGGGGTCCTCCTCCGTTGGGTGCGAGGAGAATGTGAACTGTGGCGTCTGGAGGTATATCCAGTCCTCAGACTACAATTGTTAGCATAGCCATATCATCACGGGACATTAATAAGCATACCCTCAACTCCTTCACACCCTTCCTAATCTCCTCCACCGCCTCAATCTCCTCTCCCACAACCTCTACAGCCTCAACTTTCCCATACATCTCCTCAAACTCCCCCCCCACCGCCGCCTCAAACTCCCCGTTCCCAACACGCACATTCGCAATCGGCGAACTCACACTGTCCACGCCGCGTGCTAACATGTACCCCTTCCCCGGCGAGCGCAGATACGCCCCTATCCCCCCTATATTCGGGGAACTGAGCAGACACGTCCCGTGATGCAGCGACCGCAACCGCGTCAGCTTATACGCCGACCCAGACACCTTCCTATGCGTTAGCGACGCGAGCCCCGTGGCGGCAGCACTAGTCGTAATGTCTGATTTCTTGCGTCGCGGGATGGGCGGGGGCGACACGTCCAGCACGATGTCGTGTCGGGCATTCACGGCCGCGCGCGTCGCGCCGAGGGAGTGCAAGGCCCGCACGACCATGTGCGCGTGCTTGTCGCGATCGAACTCCGAGGTTGGAGTGATGACGCAGTAATTCACGTTGCCCTCGTCGTGGAAGACGGCGCCGCCTCCGGAGCGGCGGCGGACGAGGGAGATGTCATCTGTGGAGGCGGATGACGGGGGGTTCCGGAGGAGCGAGAGGTTGGTTTCTACCCAGGGGTTTTGGTTGCGGCCTATGATGAGGCTGGGGCGGTTGGTGTAGAGGAGGAGGACGGTGGAGGTTGGAGGGGTTGATTGGAGGAGGTAGTGCTCCAGGGAGAGGTTGAGGTAGGGGTCGGTGCTGCGGGAGATGTAGATCTGGGTCTGCCGCGCCGGATCGGTCGCGAGGTCGGGGATTGAAGTGAAGGAGCGTGTGAGCCCATATCGGCGCTGAATCCCATATCGCAATGCCGTCGTTGCTGAGCAATTGGCGCGCAAAAGCCCGGTGATGCCCCTCGAGGGAGCCATGTAGTTGTTGGGAAATTTTAGAGGCGAGGCTGAGAGTTTTGGAGTGACGAGGCGGAGGACGGAGGTGCGGTCTGCGGAGCCGAGTTTATCGATGGCAGGGGTCCACCCCACCGATTGTGTCCCGCACATTTTCTAATCGAGTCACCGTTTTGCAGATTTCCGGACACAAAGGGAAGACTACGGCGATTGGTATTGTCTTAGTCGAATCGCAGGATACATTCGAGATGTCTACGTTTGGAGAATACTTCAAGGTTACGACGTGAGTTTCCGCGCCCTACTTGTGGTGTGGCTCCCCGATACTAACGGCGCATAGCTATGGCGAGTCGCATTGTCGTTCGGTGGGATGCATCGTCGATGGCTGCCCTCCAGGAATGGAGCTCACCGAAGCCGATATCCAGCCTCAGATGACTCGTCGCCGGCCCGGCCAGAGCGCCTTGACGACGCCCCGCGACGAGAAGGACCAGGTCGAAATCCACTCCGGCACCGAGTTCGGCGTCACCCTGGGCACCCCCATCGGCATGCTCGTTCGCAACCAGGACCAGCGCCCCAAGGACTACGGGAACTCCACCATGGACCTGTTCCCACGACCATCGCATGCCGACTGGACATACCTCGAGAAGTATGGCGTCAAGGCCAGTTCGGGTGGTGGCCGCAGCTCCGCGCGCGAGACCATTGGGAGAGTGGCTGCGGGTGCGATTGCTGATAAATACCTCCGCCTTGCGCACGGCATTGAGATTACGGCCTTTGTCTCGTCCGTGGGCTCAGTGCACATGTTCCCGCCGACGGCAGAGCACCCGTCGCCCTCCACGAACCCCGCGTTCCTCAAGCTCCTCGACACCATCAACCGCGAGACTGTTGACTCCTTCGTCCCTGTGCGTTGCCCCGATGCCGCCGCCGGCGAGAAGATGAAGGCCTGCATCGAGGAGTTCCGCGACCGCCAAGACAGCATCGGTGGCACCGTCACCTGCGTCATCAGGAACGTCCCAAGCGGCCTCGGCGAGCCCTGCTTCGACAAGATGGAAGCCATGCTCGCCCACGCCATGCTCAGCATCCCCGCCACCAAGGGCTTTGAGATCGGCTCCGGCTTCGGCGGCTGTGAAGTTCCCGGCTCCATCCACAACGACCCCTTCATCAAGGCCCCCGTCGAGACTGGTGCCGAGACTGGCGCTTCGCGCGCTGGTGTCCCACGGCCCCGCTTGACCACCAAGACGAACAACTCGGGCGGTATCCAGGGAGGCATCACCAACGGCGCCCCCATCTACTTCCGTGTCGCGTTCAAGCCGGCAGCAACTATTGGGCAGGCTCAGAATACCGTCACGTACGCGGGTGATGAGGCCGGCGTGCTTGAGGCCAAGGGTCGTCACGACCCATGTGTGGTGCCGCGTGCGGTACCGATTGTCGAGGCGATGGCGAGCTTGGTTGTGATTGATGCCCTGATGGCGCAGCAGGCGAGGCAGGCGAGCAGGAGTCTGCTGCCACCATTGAAGCAGACGCTGCCGGCGAAGTCGACGGTGGTGGGTGGGCAGGCGGCGGTGGAGAAGGTGGAGGTTAATAATGCGGGGGTAAACAAGGAGTAGAGGTTTAGGGGAGTCTAAAATGGGAAATCTTGGGTAAATGATAGACGCGGTCATCGGCGAAATGAATGGGTTAATGATTTGTTTGAGTTGTGTTGCCTTGTTTATGTGACCGTAACTCTCCCGCCAGTCAATACGTAGACTATTTGCCGACGAGAGGTGTTTGTAGGAACAGGGCCTCTATTCCATAAGCTTGAGGGAGATCGAAATACCTCGGCTTCTCCGTGGAGATAGTCTAGGCCTCCATAATAAGACCACATCTCTCTGGCTTCAATCTGTAAAGCTACCACCAATCCCTTACTTCTGGCTTTTTGTTTTGTAGCATGTACCCAATTCAACCCGCTGTTTGCTAAGACCAAATGTTTGCCGCTCTTCAACGCATGTTGCATCACAATATGAAGCACAAACACCCCCAATGGCAACCCGACGTTTCAAGATGGACAATGAAAGTGATATTTTCGTCTTATTGTGTACACAGTGGTTCCAAACAGTCCGCCTTCATCCATCCAACCCATCCCATTCTATAGATCCTCCCATCACCCAATGCGCGTCTACTGGTTCTTGTTTGTTTGCCAGACTACACCACCGTTAGTTCCATGCTAAGCGTCGCATAAAGGGCGTAGAAGCCTTACCAGCAATTCCGAATGGCGCACCGAATCCGAGAGCTGCGGCTCTAGTTAGCAACCTGGTACCTCGGTCGTTCCATCAGGGGAGCCTACCCATGAACCCCCAGTATCTCAGAGCGAAGAACTTGGTCAACGGGTTGAATGGCAAGTTGTTCCTCGGGCCCTCAGGGTAATGGTATGGCGAGGCCATCTGCGAGCGGGTAGAGTGGAAGCCACGGCGGGCAGCCATCTGGGCCATCGGGGAGACGCGGGTAGCAGTGCGGGCGAACATCTGGTCGTGTCAGCTTATTTATTCCGCGATTCTGATACCAATTGGTCGCAGGTTCTATTGGAGTCCATAGCTACCTTTGTGGTTGTGTTGCGCGGGGCGAATTGTTCTTTGATGATGAAGTCGTTGGATGAGCCGAAGTTGACTGCAGCTTCAAGTATTTTAGCTCCGTTCCGGAGAAATGACCCGTGAATTCTCGCGTAATATTCTGATTGGCTGCCGACCAATCCAAAAATTCATAGCAGGAGCCGCAACCTGCGATTGCGATAAAAAAAATAAAAGCAACCCAACCTTTTTGGCGACAAACCACAACGGATTATAGGATCGGTTCAAGGTCCTGAGATTACTGGCCTATGCAGTGAACTCAGTCACCATGGACGACCTTTTTGACGTCTTCAATGATGCGCCTCAGCGTGCGCCCGCGACTGCAGCGCCCAAGAGGGACAAATCGAAGAAGAAGGACCGGAGCAAGAAGCGGAATGCCAGCGGCGCCGTGAAGCAGGTCGAGGAGGAGGAGCAGAATGGCGAGGAAGTAGCAGAGGAGGGTGCACCAGAAGCAGAGCCGGAGGAATCAGAGGAGACTGACGAGGCCATCGAGGCGAAGGATGCCAAGCGGAGGCGCAAGGACGAGGAAGCCGCGCCAGTCGTGACGGACACCTTTGAGACTGCTCAATCGAGAGAAGTTGCTGCCTCTGCGGGTCTCCAGGCCAGCAAGGAGGACGGTGCTCTTGTTTTACAGCATAACATCCAGCATCAAGTCTCACTGCCGCCAGACTACGACTACGTTCCCATCTCCCAGCATGTGCCGCCCGAGAAGCCCGCGCGGGTATGGCCTTTCGAACTTGATCCTTTCCAGAAGGTCGCGATTGCCTCTATACAGCGTGGAGAGTCTGTGCTGGTGTCGGCGCACACGAGTGCCGGAAAGACGGTCACTGCCGAATACGCCATCGCCCAGAGCCTGCAGAACAACCAGAGAGTCATCTACACGAGTCCGATCAAGGCATTGAGCAACCAGAAATACAGAGAGTTTGCCGCCGAGTTTGGAGATGTTGGGCTCATGACTGGAGATGTCACAATCAACCCAACCGCGACCTGCCTGGTCATGACAACGGAGATTCTGAGATCCATGTTGTATCGTGGTTCGGAGATCATGCGCGAAGTCGGCTGGGTTGTTTTCGACGAAATTCATTACATGAGAGACAAGGCGCGAGGTGTCGTCTGGGAAGAGACCATCATCCTTCTCCCAGACAAGGTGCGCTACGTCTTCCTGTCCGCCACCATCCCCAACTCGATGCAGTTTGCGGAATGGATCACCAAAACACATAACCAGCCGTGCCACATTGTATACACCGATTTCCGCCCAACCCCGCTTCAGCACTACTTCTTCCCCGCCGGCGCAGATGGCATCCACTTGATTGTGGATGAGAAGGGTAACTTCAGACAAGACAACTTTGACAAGGCCATGTCGACGATAGAGGATAAGAAGGGTGCAGACCCGGCCGACATCAACGCGAAGCAAAAGGGCCGAGGAAAGGATAAGAAGACCAACAAGGGCGGCAATAAGGAGACGACCGATATCTACAAGATTGTGCGGATGATCATGGTCAAGCATTACAACCCTGTGATTGTCTTTAGTTTTAGCAAGAGAGAGTGCGAGGCATACGCGCTTCAGATGAGCTCGATGGCTTTCAACGACGACTCGGAGAAGGCAATGGTCAGCAAAGTGTTTGACAGCGCTATTGAAATGCTGTCGGATGAGGACAAGCAGCTTCCTCAGATCCAGCATATCCTGCCTCTGCTTCGCCGCGGTATTGGAGTTCATCACTCTGGGCTTCTGCCAATCCTGAAGGAGACTATTGAGATCTTGTTCCAGGAGAATTTGATCAAGGTTCTCTTCGCGACCGAGACCTTCTCCATTGGACTCAATATGCCCGCCAAGACGGTTGTCTTTACGAGCGTGCGCAAGTTTGACGGTGTCTCACAGAGATACCTGACGCCGTCAGAGTTTGTGCAAATGTCTGGTCGTGCTGGACGTAGAGGATTGGATGACCGTGGTATTGTCATTATGATGATTGACGACAAGATGGAGCCCGCAGTTGCAAAAGAAATCGTGCGGGGAGAGCAGGACAAGCTCAACTCGGCGTTCTACTTGGGATACAACATGATTCTTAACTTGATGAGAGTCGAGGGTATTTCACCAGAGTTTATGTTGGAGCACTGCTTCTTCCAGTTCCAGAACACTTCTGGCGTCTCTGGGCTGGAGAGAGATCTTCAGCAGCTCCAGATTGAGAGGGACGGCATGGAGATTCCGGACGAGGCGACTATCAAGGATTACTACGATCTGAGGCAACAGCTGGAATCCTATTCAAAGGACCTGAAGGCTGTTGTCAATCACCCGAATTACTCCCTGCCGTTCCTGCAGTCTGGTCGCTTAGTCCACATCAAGCACAAGGGCGAAGACTTTGGATGGGGAGCTGTTGTGAAGTTCACAGCGAGAAGGGCACCCAAGAGCCAAGTTGTGGAGGAGTATGCCCCACAAGAGTCGTATATTGCCGACGTTTTGCTGCCAGTTTCGGAATCTTCATCTGTCGGCACTCAGACGCACCAGGAGATTCCCGCTGGAGTTCATCCTCCTGGTGAAGGGGAAACCGGAAAGATGGAGATCGTCCCGATACTCCTGTCGTGCATCGAGTCTATTGGCCACGTCCGCATCTTCCTGCCAAAGGACCTCAAAGCCGCCGACCAGCGCAACACTGTCCGCAAGTCGTTGGACGAGGTCAAGCGCCGCTTCCCAGATGGCATTGCAGTTCTCGATCCAATCGAGAACATGGGCATCAAGGACGAGTCGTTTAAGAAGCTCCTCCGCAAGATCGAAGTCCTGGAGTCGCGCCTTCTCTCGAACCCTCTGCACAACTCTCCTCGTCTTACGGACCTGTTCGACAAATACGCCGAGAAGATCGAATTCGGCAACAAGATCAAGGAGAAGAAGAAGTCGATAACCGCTGCACACGCAATCATGCAGCTGGATGAACTCAAGTCCCGCAAGCGTGTTTTGCGTCGTCTCGGTTTCATCAATGACCAGGAAGTCGTGGAACTGAAGGCTCGTGTAGCATGCGAGATCTCTACAGGTGATGGACACGAGCTGCTTCTGTCCGAGCTCTTGTTTAACCGCTTCTTCAACGAGTTGAGCCCCGAGCTCTGTGCTGCCGTGCTGAGTTGCTTCATCTTTGAGGAGAAGAGCCAATGCCCACCGCTGAAGGAAGAGCTTGCCAAGCCGTTTAGAGAAATCCAGGCACAGGCCAGGATTATCGCCAAGGTGAGCCAGGAGTCAAAGCTGGAGGTTAACGAGGAGGAATACGTGCAAAGCTTCAAGTACCAGCTCATGGATGTTGTTTTGGCCTGGACGCAAGGGAAATCCTTTGCGGAGATCTGGTGAGTTATCCAGTAATGAGGGTTATGGGCGCACTAACATGAATAGTAAAATGACGGATGTCTACGAAGGATCTCTTATCCGACTTTTCCGCCGCTTGGAAGAGTTGCTGAGGCAGATGGCACAGGCTGGCAAGGTGATGGGATCCGATGACCTGTCGGCCAAGTTTGAGGAGGCTTTGACGAAGATTAAGCGCGACATTGTCGCAGCACAGTCTCTGTACCTGTGAGCTCTACGTTTGTATACAATATGATAGCGTGCATGGCGGAGCGGCGTTTCGGGTGGCATCACTACATTGTGGGGGGATAACTTTGTACAAGGTAGAGAAACAGACTTGTTAGGAAAGCACGTCACGGGTGAGACTATCAATAATTCAGTTCTCAATCAGAGCGAAATTAATGTGGATTTTACTGCGAGAGCGTCTGCCATCTTTGTTGTGTTACATGTGCCCCTTCAGCGTGTTGTGATTTGTTTACTTTGACTCGGGCTCCTCCACGTTGCCGTACTTGACAACTAGTCCGCCCTCAGTCAAAGGCACCCCCTTTCCTCCATAGACTTCTGGCAACTGGGCTCCACATTCGGGTATCTCTCCTGCCAAACTTCCTCCGTAGCTCAGAGGGTGGAACTTCTTGATCGTCTCGGCGCTCAGGAACAGCTTCAGAGCAGCAAAGACCCAGCCCATAGCCAAGGGAACGTTGACAAAGAACTTCTCCTTGACCAGCTCTGGGTACGCCATGGCAAAGGTCTGGATGGCTGCCTTTGAGGCTGCGCGGACGCTGGGGTCCATGCGAAGGAAGCTGACGTTGAGGTAGTCGTGCACTTGGATCATGCGGTAGGGGTCCGGACCGCCATCGGGGATCTTCTCGGTTGCTGAGGCAAGGTCGAGCTCTTTGATAGAAAGCTCCATCAGAGCAGTGCGCCATCTGATGAATCTGTAGATTGGTCAACACTATATCACATGAGGAGTGCATGGTACATACTCATCGACATTGTCAAAGGTCCCCTTGATGTCCTTGACTGCTCCGTAGATGTTCCAGGTGATGATTTCCTTCTGGGTGCCGGTGGCGTTGTAGGCAGTGACATAGCCAAGGTTTCCAAACTTCTCCTTGTTGTGCTCAACCTCTGCGAGGAGCTTCAGCGCGTCAATCTCCTTGCGCCATTTCAAGGCCTCGAGGAGCTGTGTCTTGGCTTTGGCAGCATCATCGTTGTTTGCACGGAGGAACTTTTGAAGAATGATGGTGGTTGGAACATTGGTGGCGTCCCCGAGCTGCACGCCCCACATCTCACCGTGCTCAGCATCGACGATGATCTTGGGAAGTTCTCCAAAGAGCTTCGAAAGAGGAGTCTCGGGCTGTTTCTTCTCCGCGACAGCCTCTGGAGAGGTCTCAGCAGGTACCTCGGCGGTAGCAATCTTGGATTGTTCGGTTTCGGCTGCAACTACTAGAGTTGGCTCGGCGGGCAGCTCAGTAGGGGTAGACTTGGGTTGCTCATTCTCCGCGGCAACCTCTGGGATAGACTCGACAGGGAGTTCAGCAGGAGTGCTCTCCACAGCCTTTGGGGTCGCAGATGGCTCTTTCTCGGGCTCCATCTTTGAGTTGGTGCTTGTTTTCAGCAGAGTCTGCCGCTCAGGGGGTCGTTATTGCAGAAAGATATAACTGTCACGGTCCTGATCAACGTTGATCAGATTAGATAAACGTTCCTGTCGCGCCACGTGATTTATAAAATTAGTGTGGGCGGCCCGACGCGCTAGAGTATTTAAGTCACGTGAAATAAAGAAACCTACCTCCTGCGAATTATATAAAGACAGAGCTTGCTGCTTTGACACCTTATCATGTCTTTATCTCTGTTTCGATTGGAGGAGGTATTTAGAGGGATTAGGTGTGTATAGTCATGAAATTTAAGATAATGTCTACAGAAATGGTGATGAAAAATTATAGAAGTTTGGATTATAATTCTTGATAAAAATGATAAATTTGAGGGGAATTCAATAAATACTACGGCAGAATAGCAGATCTGGGCCATTAGTATCAATGCAAAATGGCATAAAACATATAGAGCAAAATTCGAGTTTATAAAACGTATAACAACCATCATGTATTTGAAAGGGCGTGGTTGTTGAGTCACTCCCGTCCTGGTGATTAATGATCACTGGCAAGAACCGCGTCAATACCGACACTTACAAATGCCGAACACTCAAAGGTCACAATAACTCATCGACGCGTTTACTCTGCGGTGTTCTGCCTCTCAACGCGAGTAAATTTCGGGATATATTTATTCACATTGGGACAGGACTGGCGTACGGCGACTGAAGACCCGCCAAGGTAGCATATCCGTCCGGTTCAAAGTATCCACTGTCGGACCCTACCAACGAACACCACAACCGTCCAAAATGCCTGTCACGGAATTCCAAGAACGCGTCTACACCCTCCTAACCCAAATCCCCGAAGGACGCGTCACGACCTATGGCGCCCTCGCGCGCGCTCTGAAATCCTCACCCCGCGCCGTCGGCAATGCTCTGCGCAACAACCCCTTCGCACCCGAGGTCCCGTGCCACCGTTGCGTGAATGCCAGCGGATACATAAATGGATATGATGGGGAGGTAATCAAGCGAACGACGTTCAAGAGGGCAAAGGATGGGACGGCACAGGGGTCAGCGCAGAGGTCGACGCCGAAGGGGGCGAAGAGGGAGGTGGCAGAGGGCGCGAAGACGGTGTTGCCCGAGGGGGGGAATGTTTCAAAGAAACTGCTGATTCTGAAGGAAGAAGGGGTCGAGTTTGATGAGAGGGGGATCCTGCTTAAGCCTAAAAAGGTGCTTTGGGATGGGCCGTGGAAGGTGTAGACTGGATGGGTTGTGGCGATACTAGGCGTCAATTTGTGATACCAATTTCTGTTAATTTCGGGCTATAATGAGAATACGGTCGTCTGTTCAAGTCGATACATGAAATATAATCCGGGGCTCCGTTCCTCTCTTGCCCGATTACATGGCAAAGGCGACTTCACATTATCCACTTGTCTTCCTAGCAAGGAGGCACAGTATACATGCCTATACTTGATATATCTACATGTGGAATCCCTCAGTAAAATGGGTATCTATCTTCTTACCAGGACCCGGCCCGTTAACCTGCAGCACCACCAGCGTCTCCATTTGCTTGATGAACCTCTTTGCAAACTCCTCTTCAGTAAACCTCTTTGAAGACAACCGTGCCCTGCGGCGCCAGTCAAGCGTATCCTTGAGTGAAAGCGCCTCCTCGAATCCTTCGGCAAACTCGGTCGCAGTTGTCGCATGGAATCCTATACCTGTTAGAATCCCCACGAGTAGAAATTGCTGGGCAAACTCACCAGTAGGCTTCCCCTCTACCTCTGTCACAATATCTATCTTTGGTCCGCCACTCTTATGTACCACCGCCACCAGCCCCGCCGCCTGATATTCTACAACGCCGATGCCAAAGTGCTCATTCCACATTCCGTTGACACCCACCGATGCCTTCCGCAACCATTCTAATATCTCGGGCCAAGAGGCATCCAGATGAAACTCCACGCTGTCTTTGATCTGAAGCTCGTTTGCCAATAATCTCAACTCATACACGCGCTTGGAGTCGGAATCATCGCGCACACTGCCGACCAGGACAAGCTTTGCGCCTTTAGTGGCAGGCGTCTTTGTGCGCATAAACTCGGCAAACGAGTTCAATATCAACGTGTGATTCTTCTCTGGCCGGAACTGCGCTATATACAAGAGCGTCTTTGACCTCTTCTTCTCACTCGCTGCCGAGATTTCGATTTCGCTCTCGAGCTCCTCCACTGCGACGGGAGGGTACACGACTGCTATATCGGACATGAGGCCACGCTCAGCTCGGAAACCGCCCCATAGCGAGCGGATATGTCCTTGTGTCCACGTAGAGTTCGTCATGACGACGTCAATCGAGGAGCCTACCCACCCGTAGATCTTGGCAAAGACCTCCCAGTAAACCTTCTTCGCTGCGCCTCTCGCACCAGCACCCTGACCGGCATTGACGCCGTGTGTGCTAGGGGCAGTAGAGTCGAGCGAGGCGAGCATGTCTGTAGAAATTGTGGGGTAGTGGACGTATGCTCCTGTCGGCACCTTTGGGAACATCAGCTTGCATAGCCCAAGAGCGAATGCATAGCCCATCGTGTCGACAAAGATATCCGGGACCAACAGGGAGAAGGCGTCGTAAGCCATGAACAAGGAGCCCAAGGACTGGCCGATGAGAGTTGCGAATGACCATGTCGAGGCGAGGACCAAATGCCGTGTTGTGAGATAGAGGAATGTGACGGTCGGTGCGTGAAGCTGGATGTTGAACCGGTTCTGCTCGCAAACCGTCAGAACTGAATTGTAGAGCATAGGGCCAACGTACCTCGACTCTCTCCAGCATCTTCTCCTTGGTCACATCGTGGTCGCCTGTATAAACCACACACGTAGCCTTGGGCCACCTCTGCTGCGTCGCGCGCACAGCTGCCCACAGGACTCTCTCGCCACCTCCTCCCGCGTTGCAGAATGGATGCAGAAAGCCCACGATCCCCTCCCAATCCTTCTCGGCATCATCCCCGTTCACAGCGTTGCCCACAGTGTAGCTCTCGACTCTCTCCCACTCCTCATCGCCCTCCTTGGCCTTCTTCCCGCTCGCCGTCTCCTTTGCCAGCTCCGCCTCGTCTTCGGCAACCTTTTTAAGAATGATTGCCCTCTTTGGGGCCGTCCTCTTCAGCAAGTACCACCCTATCGACTCCCCAAGAATCTGGGCTAGCGCATGGCCGTAGAGTAGAAATCCTACGGGCACAAACGTCACCACGGCAGTGATGCCGAGGAGCCAGCCTAGAGGAATCATTTTGCCCTTATAAAGAGGCACGAAAGTGCTATATCAGCATGGAAATGGTCCAGAACGATGAAACTCCGAATTGGGGTATGTAAGTGCTTGGCGCATGGCAAGGCTGAGGACGCTGGGACGTAACGAGGAGTACACGTGGGCTCGTGTCCCGGCGAATTAATGGCCCGGCACCGCAAGGCCGACGCCGCGATATTTTGTGGTTCATCCCGCGATTATTCAAGACGTCAGCTCTATTAACAGCGGCACTCTCAATCCAGTCCACTTTCGGCTCATATATTGCGTCATGATGGTCCGGACTATCTAGCAAAGGGTTTTGTGCCAACTGGTCCCGAACGCCTCAAAACTCGCAGCCAGCCTCATGTCGCGGCATCTCGTGCAGCGCCCACTCTCTCGAGCAGTGCGGCTACAATTTCAACAGGCTCGACGACCACAGCCGTTTCCGTCCTGCTCTCCCTTTGCCCACACACGCTCTTTCCATGCCACGCCCCGCCAAAAATATACAATCCTGGACCCCATCCTCGACGCTACCCACAACGCCTTCCTCGGAATCCACCATGTTCTCCCATGGTGGGCGGCCATTCCGTTTGCTGCCGTCACAGTCCGCCTTGCCTTTCTCCCATTGACGATATGGTCGCGCCGCATAATCGCACAGCAACGAAGCCTCACGCCTCTCATTACAGCGTGGCGAGGGGCACTGGAGCGCAACATTGACCTATCAAAGGGAACCTCCAACGTGAAAGTGCTTGCCGCACGCAAGACTATGGAAATCTACAAGGCCTTCTCCTGCCAACGCTACAAGCTGTTCATCGCACCGGCTCTACAACTTCCATTCTTCCTTATAATCATCGAGTCAATCCGACGGTTGGCTGGAGCTGGCCAGGGACTGCTACGCTTGCTCTTCAGTTCTGTGCACTCTGTGACTGGGCCCACTGCCGAAACGGCGTCTGGTGCAACCGCGAACATGGAAATAGCCACCGCGCTCACGCGGACGGAACCTTCGATGACCACCGAAGGGCCACTGTGGTTTGTCGACCTCACCGTCGCAGATCCACTCCTCATTCTCCCCTTTGCGCTGTCCGCCACAATGCTCCTTCATCTCGTGCCTTCCCACTACTTCACGCGCACCGCAGCCCCAGTGGGCACACCCTCTACCTTTCAACGCAGACTTCGGAACATGCTGAAACTTCTCGCTCTGGCAGCGGGACCACTGACGCTAGCATTGCCGGCAGGAGTTTTGTACTATTGGATCTCCACGATGTTGGTAAGTTTTGCGCAGGGGCATCTGTTGGACAAGTTCATGCCGCTGAAGAACCCTGTCATGCCGTGCACCCCTCCGCGAAGCAAGTTGATGGGGAGTGTTGGAAAGGCGAACTGGGATACAAAGGTCAGGGATGCCGCCGCTGCGAAGCTGAAGGCTCCTGGAATGAAGCCTTGAGCTGAGCTTCCCCGCCAATAGGTTATCAAACTGATGCCGATCATGAGTCACGTAGTATTTGGTCCTTGGATTATCAAAGACGCCACCTTGTCATAAGGGGACTGTGTTCATGTTGAGGGTTATCCATGGACGGCAAGGTCACGGCGCCGAGAGACTTGGGGAGAGCTGTACTATACTGTACCATCTTAATACGACATACCTGTAAATACCACACTTTAGAGCATCATTCAAGGCAGCTCCTCTTCCCACCTCTCACCCGTATATGAGTAGCTCTGATCACAAATACGGCGGGGTTTCCGCGGAAGTTCCTGCATCGGCATCTTATGTGCAGTCGCACTGACCATGTGTTCGTCGCCATCCACGGGATACAGTGCTTGAAAGGGTTGCACGGCACCGACCACAGAACCTCAGTTTCGGCCCGTCCTGAGTCCGTCTCGTGTGGTGAAGCAGCATCACGATACCAGGTACTCTACATGGACGGGCTTGGTGTGTACATGCTATCTATGTAGCTGGGGCAAGCCAAGAAAGAGTCCGACTTCCTCCCCTGCTCCCACCGAAAAATGTCAAAAGCGGCGTTCACCTGCACCGCAGCCAACCAAGGGCGCAGCAATGCCCAAGCCACCATGACGGCTCCTGGGTCTTGGGACTTGGAACATGGGAGAATCCTGAGAATCCTGAGGCACTTGCGACAGTTTGGGCATGGGAAAGTCGAGTTAGCATTCCTCTGGGGTAAGCTCACCAATCCAATGAGTCTCTGGCCTCCCTGTTGCCGTCGCTCATCCTCGACTCGCGCCGCAGTGGACAGCCGGGCCTAGCGGGATGACGCGCAGGAGGTCTGCATTCGTCGAGCAGCGGAGTCCTGTCGTTAGTGGAGCCGGCTTACATTGTGCCCTGCACTGCACGAGTCCTTTGCATGATGCTCGCTCGTGCACGGCCGCCGCCCGTCGCGAACCCGATCGAAAAGTCGCGCACTTTTGGGATGGTACCGCGGCTGAGGCGGCCACAGGGGATTAATCGGTCGTGATCCGCGCCGGCCCCGCGCGACGGACGGGAAAGGGAAGGGAAGCGGAGTTGCGTCGTGCAGGCATGGAGGGGAGGGTGCTTGGACCGTTCCTTGGCCTGGCAGGGCGCTATACTGCGGGTTCGCTGGCAGGTCTGTCTTGGACAGGGAGAGGCGGGCTNGACGGTGCCGAGCGTCGATAGTGCGTGTTGAGGTGAGGCCTGTCTCATTTCTGCGACTGTCACTGTCACTGTCGAAGTTGGGTGCTGGGTGTGTGTTGGACGTGGACGTCTGTTGGATGCTGGTGATGGGTTTGTTCGCTTTGCTGCGGGTATAGATGGCATGGTGCGGGGAAGGGGAAGGGGGGAAGAGTCAAGATGTCGCTCAGGACAGGGCAATCTGATGCTGTGCAATATGCGATATTGGCGCCGCCACAACACCACCACACATGTGTATGTATAGTATCAGCTGCGCCATGGTATAGTTCAGCCCAGCCCAGCCCAGCCCGGGCCATTGCTTTGCTTCGATGCGGGATATTTGCCGTGACCTGGTAGCTGTGGTGGTAATATTGGCGGCTGTTGGTAAGAAACACACGATGACACTGCTTCATATACTCGATTGCTACAGCGACTGTTATGGTATTGCCCAGCACCCTTACAAATCAAGGATCACGTCTCTGGCGCCGTGGACATATCTCTGGCACCATGTCTTAACCCAAGGACGCCGCTGATGCCGCTGACACCTCCGTCTGCCCGTATGGACGGGATTCGCAGCGATCTTATCACGCTCACTGGGTCACATCCTGGCCATGTTTGGGAGTATGGGAGTATGTACCGTGCTGTAACTGTACAGCACGGGAGAGTACGGGAGATTGCTGGATGAGACATCGGCCATCGGCCATCAGCCATCAGTCATCAGCCATCAGCCATGGTCAAGCAGGTACCTGTGCAGCATGACAACCCCAGCACTTTCCTTATCGTGGGCCGTGCATTATTGGTCCGATCTGTGGACGAGGGGCAGGGAGGTAGGGCAGATAGGGCAGCATGGGCGGCAGCGACCAAATGGCGACGGCGACTTCACGTGGCCGCTTTTACTCCGCAGGGTAGAGCGAGTGCGTGAGTGAGGGAGTGTTGGGGCGGACATGCTTCGATATATCCATACTTGTATCCATCCTGTGCTGTATGCATCCTGTATCCCAATGGTATGTGGTATATAATAACTGAACATTCTCCTCTGTGTTTGGGCCATTTCTGCTCTAGTAATACCGACTACTGCCAGGACAGCGCGTGCATTCATTTCTTTGCATGCCCGGTATTACACGATACGGGCATATGGGATAGGACAGGACGCATCGTGCACAGCGCACAGTACATATTCCGTACATCTATCTACCCGTCCCAACCCAACAATACCCGACAATCTATTCAATCTATTCAATCTACACAATCTACACGCAGTACATCTCAGCACGACAGGGGTATTTCACAGAACGATAGGAACTCCACAGCACAATCGACAAAATCGATACTTCGCAGCACAGTCCTCCATGGAGATAGCACAGAAAAGACTGAATACATCAGGTCCAAGTACCCTCAAGTACTAAATTGTGCTGTATAGTACTTACAGATCATCCATCTACCACCCAAACTCTACTCCTACTACTGCCACTCTACTGCTACTCGGAGTATAGTCCTCCTGTTCTATTCATATTCACTCCTGTTGTCAAACTTGTGCTTGTCCTCTCTCTATCTCTGCTTCTACAGCCTATTATTTACCTCTATTATTTATTATCTTTTACTGGGAAGCCATCCCTCACCAGGAATCCTCGTCGTCGCCGTCCTTCAATCCTCACACTCACCCACCAAAACCCTTGCCGCCGTCGTCATCGCACCTCGTCGTCGTCACTTGGCTATTCGCAAGGTCACAGCTCTTTCTGCCAACCCACTTCTACTCTTTTGTCCATTCACCGCCCGCCCTGCCTTATCCACCCCCGCCCCTCGCCCCCTCCGCCCCTCGCCACCCACTCACAACTCAAACTCACCCACTCAACGACTCACATCCAGACAACTTTTCTCCCCTCCGAACTGCTCCCTTAATTCCTCTCAACCCTCACAAATTCCTCAACACCTT
>LMYD01000052.1:0-85322 GCA_001630595.1 Pseudogymnoascus sp. BL308 | reverse complement strand
GCTCGCGAGCTGGCCGATCTGACGGTTGGGCCGGAACATATATAGCAGCCATCAACGCTTGGTAACCCTCAGCCGCACCTGTCAGAGTGTACTGGTCCGCACCGCTGTCAAGGCCACGTTGCTGCACTTTAGCCTTGCATCAGCCACAATTCCGAACAAAATTATGACATAAGCGAAACTACATCGCAAATCGTGATAACGTGGGGATCGTAATTGCTTTGATTTGAGGTACTGGCTTCCGTGGCGACCATGCATGAAATTGCACGTCAGTGCAGCCACAAAGGTAATAACGATCTTTCTCATGGTTGTAAGTAGTCTAGAGCTCAGATACAACCCCTTTAAATATGTACAAGGGATAGTAAGAGTTTAATGGTGGAACTGTGGTGGAGGTCCTCGGTTACGCTATAAAAGGAGACTCCGCAAATCAGGCGTGAGGGCGACTATGCAAACGTAATTTTCTCGTGGGAGGTGTTCAGCGTGTTCAGAAGTGGCTAGGGAACATGATTAGAGCAAAAATATGGGATATACCAATGTGTGTACAGATTTTCAGATTCTTAAAGCCGATGTACCTCTCATTTTTTCCTGCACAGTGGGTTTTCCTCTACGTACGGAGGGACGTTAGGTGCAATAGTAATGGTTGGTGCACTAGAGGACAACGGGGGCTGTTGTGGGGTAGCACAATGAGGAGACAAGGAGTTGGAATGTTGTGGGAATTATGCCACGACGTCCAGAAAAGATTGTGGCAGCAGCGTCGTAACGACAAGGAACGGTGTTTGGCAGCAACACCGAGCGTACGGAAAAGTCAATCTAACGAAGGACGGACCTCCAGGCGCACTCGCAGCAACCATTGTTCATCGATAAAGAGGAAAGCAGGGGCAAGGTGGCTTTTGGCGATCCTAGAATGCCACTTGCATAGCTAAGTAGAACGATGTCATATTACATGATTCAATTGGCATATATATTCTCCACTCTGTTTAATGTCGTGATACTGTTCGGCACCGTCAGCCGAATGAGAGTGATTACGGTAACTATATAAACCCATACAATTTTGATTATCCGACGATAGGAACTTCAACCAATAGGTTATGAGGCAACTTAGCAATATATGAACACGCTTCAAAGCATATGGGAGAACATGACCCCGCAGCCTCCCGGGAACCAGTACAATATCGCCCTCTAGCTGAACATTTGGGGAAGCAACCCGATTAATTCAGCATCTTTGCGCTATTATAGAGAAGTTAAGATTATACAAGCACGGCAAGTTCTCGTGTAGGCAGCCAGTTTTAGATAGTGCTAACAGGTACCGCGTCGCCTCACCCACCTCACCCTGCTCACCTTTGCTCACCCCTCCCTCCGCTCACCTCGCTCCATACTCACCCACTAAGCCGGATGTCACCAACAGAAGTAATGACCAAGTGAAAGCTTGAGATCGGTGGATTAGTAGTTGGGTGGGTGACCACCAGCGAATACCCACTGTTATATGTTATTTTTGCCGTTTTTACCCATTATTTTGCCGTTTTGGTTTTGGCTGTTTTTTGTATAGTTATAATGCTTTCCTTTTATCTTTCAAAATCCCCCCTCCCCTGTTGTAAGCCGATCGTCGGCGGCGGGTTTGGCTCGGCCATACTATAGTGGTGGGGTGGGGCACTAGTTGTGGTAAATTTCTAGGTGCCTGCTAAACCAGGCTAGAATCTCTTGGATATCCAACGGCTATTCCTGGAACTTTGCAACATGAATTGTGATCTCGTCACTCCCATTTCGGCCATCTTAAATGGAGCATAAAGTTGCTCTTAAATTCCCCTAATATGAGTAGTACCACTCCTCTAGCCAATGCCGACAACCGTACAGAAAACAACAACCCCAGCGGAAGGTTTCGCTGCACCACCTGCTGCAGAAAGTTTACCAAAGCCGAGCATCTCGCCGTAAGTTAATCATTCCCTTGACGGCCCAGTTGTCTTTTTTCTAACAGTCTTCTAGAGACATGAACGGAGCCGTTTGTACTATGCCTTCTTGATTTCGCTATATTAAACTGATTTTCTTTTTTTAAAAAGACCTTAACCAGAAGCCATTCTTATGCCCACGGTGCAATAAGCGTTTTGGCCGGCAGGATGTGTTGCTGAGACACGCTAAACTTCATGATAATGGGAAGGCGCGTGTTTTAGCGGGGTCCGAGGCGACAACGTCGGCGGTCGAGGTGGCTGGGGATAAAAGGCGGCTTGGGGAGGAGCCTGTGATTGAAGATGCTGGACGCAGATCTGAACGTCTGCCGGACTTCCATACAGACACAAGTAGTCATGATGGCTCAATACCGGCACGACCGGAAACAGCGCAGTCGTGGGGGGGCGAGTCTGGGGACTTGCTTGAGATTTTGATGTCAGACTTCAATAGCAACTGGCCCATCACATTGCCAGTGATGCAGTTTCAGCCATCCACTTCTCTGAGAATGGACAGTTCAGAAGTCCTGCCTCCATCGAATGAACAGGTCGACGCTCTCGACAATCCTGGACAGCAGGCTATGCAACAGATGAGCAGTCTGATTGGAGACCTATCATCTGGTTTGACAGCCGAGATTGCTTCCAAGGGCATTACATCTGCGTTTCTGGACACATGCATCCATGTCTTCTTCGACAAATTCATGCCCTCGTTTCCCGTGCTACACAAGCCTACTTTTCTAGCACGGGAGACAAGCCACCCTCTCCTACTGAACATTATTGCGCTTGGCTCGCTGTTTGTCACAGCAAGGGATGCTGTAGCCAAGGGCGAGGCGTTGTGGAGGCTGGCTCACATGTCCGTTGCGACTTCATGGCAAGCGCTTATGGCTACTAGGGGTCCGAGAGACTAGTGTAACGGGGTCCAGCTGATATTAACAGCACTACTTGGGCAGACATATGCGTTATTATCCAAGAACGAGAGTTTACGAATGACGTGTTAAGTCTTTCATGGGCTGGGATTCTACTGGGCGAGACAATGTGGGATGTATTAAATCAACGAAGGTTCTTCTCGCCATTTCTCATCCCTCGACGCGCTAGAAGATGAAAAGAACGAGCAGTGGAAGATCTGGGCCGCCCTCGAGGTTCATAGGAGGGCGATTCTTGGCCACTACATTCTTGATGGGCAGATTTTGCAGTTCTCTGGGCACGCAACATGCGTGCGCCACGTTACGAATCCTCTCCTGACACCCGCATCTGACTAGGCCTTCGCTGCGACCACTGCGAACGAGTGGATTATGGAAGTTCAGAAGCAGGCAACAACTCCGCAGCGCTCATTCCAGATGATATTCGTGGATATGTTCTCCCCTAGCCTTCTGTGCCTTTCTCACCACATGTCCAATTTCTCCGTCCGCGTGGTGCTAGAGGGCTTCCAATCCCTGATTTCAGACGTGCAACAACTAAAGGGCCCTGCCGTCGGAACACCCTCCAAGGCCAGTACCGCGCAGGCCCTCATCTCGCTCTACAACCTGAGCCTGCGCTTCCTTGATCCCGCGGCGGTTGAGAGCATGGAGGTGCTCGTCCGGTGGCACAGCATTTGCCTTGATCTCGCCACCCCAACAACACAGCTCTGTAGATGGATCTGCGGCACCTACAGTATCCCGCAGCAGCTCTACAGCGGCGCAGACTACCCCGGCCACGAACCTGATCTCGTTGTCTGGGCGCAGAGCGACGGGGGACGCCGGGCGCTTTTGCACGCTGTGGCGATCCAGGAGCTCGTGGACAGGTTGCCGCTGGGGAGGTCGCATACTATTCACCTACCTGCTGCTATATTTGCCGTGGCGTCCATATACAGCGCGCGGTGTATGGCAGACAGAGCTTCTGTTGTTGTACCGGCGTCTATCTGCTGGGAAGACGCGTGGGGAGTCGAATCGCAGAATAATACGACTAATTTCGCAGACGACATTCTGACACCTAATAACGACACGAATGAATTCATGCAAGGCAGATACGTTGCGAGTCCGGGAAAGTCTATAATACGAAACTTGACGTACGAACTGAATTCACTCCAAATTATCCTGGGATCGATATCCTTGCGCTGGGGAGTATCTCATGAGATGGATGCGATTTTACACCAGTGGATCGCAATCGTCAACGAAGGCTCCTATTCGAGGGTCTAGACATAGCTCTGTAAATAAGTTAATGGAATCTTTGGGGCGGCGGCGGAGTAGCGCAGCTCGTAATGATGCGACTGACGCCTTGACAACAACAGCATGTGTGGGGATGTGGGGAAACCCCACATTGGCAGTTCGAATACCTAGCTTTGCGGATGGCCCGTCCTGGGGTAGCTGCCACACCCCAGATATTACCTAACCTCTTAAACGTCCTTCATATAATTTCCAGATCCAAGGTAAGAGTCAATGGCGCTGCAGCCTGTTACTTAGTTCTACTTGGGGCTTTTACTACTTTAATTAAGAAACCTCAAGAAAATCCCTTTCTTTTCCAAAGCATATATCTCAATCGCCAAATAAATCCCATAAAAATGGTAGAACGAATTCAGACGGCCGAGTCTAACGGCTTCGCCGAGAAAATCTTCGTAGCTGCCCCTGGCACTGAGATAATGATGGATGAGGATGCCCCTGGGACAATAGAGAGACGCCTCCGCAACCTTCAACATGCAACTGTTGGCCACGGCCGTATTCTCCTGGTCCCACAACCATCTCTCACAGATCCAAATGATCCTCTCCGTTGGTCTACTTTCAAGAAATGGGTAGCCCTCCTCAATGGCGTCGCCTACGCATTTAATGGTGCTGTGACTGGGCCAATGATGGCTGGAGGTGGGCATCTTGGATTTATCTGGACTTGAATAATACCTGCTAATGTTTTTAAGGAATGCTTCAACTTGCAGCATTCTTTGATGTGTCACTTGCTATGGTGTCTTATGCCAACGGAGCAACTTTGATCTGCCAGGGATTTGGTAACCTCTTTTGGATGTATGTACTTCTCATCTCTACCCATAAATTGCTCTTCTCCCATCTAATTGCTCTTAGGCCGCTGGCAATCAAGTATGGTCGACGACCAGTGTACCTAGCATCCAACTTTCTGATGGGTATCGCGTGTATCTGGCTCGCCATTACCGCCGAAAAATCCTACGTCCCCTTCATCGTCGGGCGCGCCTTCCTCGGCCTCTTCCAAGCCCCCATTGAAGCCATCGTCCCCAGCACAGTGACCGACATCTTCCACCTCCACGAACGCGGCGAGAAAATCTCCATCTATGGCCTCGGAGTCTTAGGCGGCAACGAGATTGGGCCCCTCGTATCGGCGTACATAATCCAGGCTCTCAGCGTGCGATGGGCCTTCTTCATCATCGCAGCTTCCGTTGGTGTCAACATGATAAGTTTGATTTTCTTTATGCCAGAGACGAAATTCACGGGCCCTAGACCTGCCATTACCATCGTTGGCGATGGCGAAACAAAAACGAATACTCCGCCCGGCAAGCCACAGTCGGAGCACTGTGAAGTGGTTGGCAGCTGCTCACCCGACGACACCTCGCACATCATTACGCAAAAGTCATACTGGGAAAGCCTCGCATTCTGCTCCGAAGTCGATCATCTCGTTAGTCTCAAACGTGCATTCCTGCGTCCGTTTATCCTCACGGCCTATCCAATTGTCGTCTGGTCAAGTTTGATCTACGGACTCGCCATCGGATGGAATGTCATCCTAGGAGTCTGCGTAGCACAACTCTTTGCTCCTCCGTAAGTCCCCTCCTTCCCATAACCACTCCCATAGCTCGTCCAGTATTCTAAACCAACTTCTCGTCCAAACAGACCGTATAATTTCAAATCCGGCGCACAAGGCCTCATTTTCCTATCCCCCTTCATCGGATCGCTAGCAGGAACATATCTATGCGGCCCCCTCGCTGATCGCATCGCAACCTGGGCCACGGCGAGAAACCACGGTATCAGAGAGCCGGAGATGCGACTCCCTGCTTGTGTCATCGCGGCGGTGCTCACGTTCTTGGGCGCGCTTATGGCGTCGCTCACGTACGAGGCGGAGACGCATTGGGCTGGTCCAATTGTGGGCTTGGGCGTGTTGTCGGCGGGGGCGCAGATGGGTGCTACTTTGGCAATGTCGTATTCACTTGACTCTCACAAAGAGGTATGTTGCTGGGTATCTGTCGCTGTGGTTATGATTGGCTGATCAGTATTTCAGCTCTCTGGCGAGCTTATGGTTACAATCTCCTGTCTTAAATCGCTCATTGCGTGGGTTTGGACGTGGGTGGTTAACGATTGGCTTGTGGCTAATGGAATAGTGGTCGTGTTCATGACGGTTGCTGCAATTAATGTGGTTGTCTATCTGACCACTATTATTTTTTATTTTAAAGGGAAAACATTCCGGATTTGGACTTATAACAAGAATTTTCTCGGCCGTGCTGGCCTGGACTGAAAATATTCAGTGTATATAGAGTTATCGGCTATGTTATATTGAGCAAATCTAGTCGTGCAATGGACAGTGGTTTTTAGGAATGGTGGCCTACTATTGTCTGTTGTGGAGATTTGTCTTGGACTAAAAGAAAAAATGGCATTACAATTTATTATATTTACGTAGTCCATAAAACACGCAACGCGAGAGGCTACTATCGACAGCTAATGCATTTTGAGCTTCCCCGGGAAATTATAGTTAAATTCTTTAGACAGCCTAAATAATCCCCATATAAGCTGCTACTTCAATTGTCTCGTTCCCAATTTTCCCGCCTCCCCACTTCCCCATTTCCCCACGTTCCACTTTATGCTCTAAGAGCACCTGACTCTGAAGCATTAACGATTGTATTTACTCTACTTAATCAGTGCTTAAATCGCCTTCTATTGAACTAGCAACTCTGTAACAGTAGCTTTCAATTACGTTAAATTTCGAAAGCACTACTACAATACGGTCCGCTGTCTTATCACCTGGCTTAGACTTATATTCATTAACTACAATGACAAGTCACTGCAACGATGCTCAAAGCCAACATGTCTCTAGTTATTCTACACCTGCAGCTAGTATTCAACCAGAAAGTTTAGAGCCCCTGATGCTTTCCGACGCAAGGCTCCTCCTAAATACCCAGTACCTACAACACGAAGCCGGCTACGCCGTAAACGCAGAAGGCATGCACCATATCGCCGCCTGTACCTACATGCCGCGCTGCACTGGTGCCATGATCGACTGGTGGTTTGGCTGGATCCACGGCACCGCGCAGTACCAGCTCTGGCATCCCAACGACCACGTCTTCTCAGACTGGGAAGGTCCGCGCAACAACGACTCCACGTATATTGGCGGCCATCATTTGGTGCACGAGTACATTGGCGGCCATTTGGCGAAGCTGAAGATCTCGTTTCGCGACCCTGCGGAGTATTTTGGAGACAGCTGGAAGGAGGATTTCGCTGCTGCGGGCTATGCAACAGCTGTGTGTGGGAGGGTGGGTAATTGGACCACGGAGACAGGAGAGGTGCTGTATACAGGGTATTTGATCCATTTGATTAAGGAGGAGCGGATTGGATGTCGGATGCGCTCGCATTTTTGGTTGGGGGACATAGAGGGAGTTACTGATCCCGCACAGAGGGCGGCGGGAGTGCCAGACTTTTTGCCAAAGGGCTTGTGCCAGCATGCTACTGAGGAAATGGCTGTTTTGGCGTCTATCCTTCCTGAGCTATATCATAAGTACTCTAGAAAATAGTAACACACTCATTCATCATAACCACTACGAACTCTACCATCACTACATATATTGCTCTAGCACTACCTTTACCTCATCTCAGCTTAATTATAATCACAAGCACATGCCAAAATTCGATTGGTCATTTCAATGTAATTGCCGATTTCCTTAGTACAGGAAATGGTGGTCGCGCCGGTGGTGGTGGATGTGAATGTGTCCGTCCCACTTCCCCACTTCCCCACATTCCCACTCTCCCACTTTGCCACTCCCCCACTTCTCCTTTCCCCACGTTCCCACCCACGTCGTCCCCAGGCTCCATGTGCCACAAGGAAGATTCGTGTACAGAGAAGAGCACTCGCCGAAATCCCCCCGTGGCAATACAGAGACTCACACCTGCATGTACCTGCATTGCCTTTGAGAGGCGCACTAGTATAGTGTTACGGGTCCGGATTCCCATCTTGGAAGCATGTTCTGCGCCCCACATTGCTTCTCCGGATCTTTCAACCCGAATCATGTCGACTTGTAAAGTGTTTGTATATCTAAATGCGCCGCCTTGCCAAACCCTCTCCAAAGCCATTTTCTGTGGGCTTTAAGTACCTACCATTCGCAGTCCTATAAATCATTATCGACAATTTTCCACATCGAGTACCTTCAGGGGTTTCGAGCACACGTCCAACTAACACAAACACCGTTTGTGCAAAGACCAGATGGCACCACAATTCGACCACGATTTAGGATCTTCTGCCTCTAATGATCCTATTCCAATTGATGTCCCGGTGCTCATCATTGGTGGCGGGCCTGCAGGCCTCTTACAAGCACATTTACTCTCTCATCTTGGAGGTACATTCCCCTCGAATGAAGTCGTTGAGCATTTCTAATCGAGCTCTGCGCTACAGTCAAGTCCCTCATCATCGAACGATATTCCACACGATTGGCTGCACCAAAAGCGCACGCATTAAGCCCTAGATCTCTAGAAGCGTGTCGGCAATTTGGAATTGATGTGAATGATATACGAAATATAGGTACCAAAAGAGAAGATGCATACTGGGTAAACTTTGTGACTAGTCTTGCGGGTCATCATGTTCGGGCCCTTCCATACGAAAGAATGGATGCTGAGGTTCTTGACCATACGCCAACGGTAATACTTCGACGAAGGCTCTGTGAATATCGGCTGATTAAAGACCACAGATGATACATAATATACCACAACCAGCTTTTGAAGAGCTGGTCGCGAGCCGACTTTCTAAGGATTGCGTAGAGGTCCGCAAGGGCCATTCTTTTGTTGGCTGTAGACAAGTTAGTCGATCTCAATACAATGGTTTCACTCTGTATGTCTCACAGGTCTATTCTTACACGACCAATAGGTTCCCGATCGAGTCATAACCACGGTGGAGGACCGCATAGCCCGGAAACAATACACGATCTGTTCGACACAAGTCATTGCATGTGATGGCGCCAAAAGCAAAGTCAGAGAGTCTCTGGGTATCGACTGCGAGGGAGAATCTTCGTGTAAGTCTTTCTCCAACCTTTAAGGTTCATATTTGAATTAATAAGACAACAGACGACACGATGATGACAATGCATTTAAATGCGGATCTTCGCTCAATTGTTAACAAAGTGGGCATGCTTCATTGGATTATGGATCCGGAGGTCTCTGGGTTCATTATCGCATATGATCTTAGTGGAAACCAAGTACTCATCTGCAACTTCGATGTAGGTATGCAATGAGTCTCCCCAGAAGTAATTGCTAACATCTGCATAGTCTAAGAAACACCCAGTGGAGAGTTGGAACGAAGAGCTTTGCCGCAAGATAGTCACAGCTGCAATTGGTAAATCGATTACGTTCGACGTCCTTAGCTGGAGACCGTGGGTACTTAGCCGCAAGGTTGCCAAGAGCTACCGTGTTGGTAATGTCTTTCTGTACGTCTTTCAACTCGCACAGTTTACTCGTCTTCTATGCTAATATTCCAAATATAAGCGCTGGAGATGCTGCCCACTCATTCCCACCTACAGGTGGCCTGGGGCTCAACTCTGGTCTAGCAGACGTGCACAACCTGGCCTGGAAAGTCGCAGCCTATCACCAAGGTTGGGGCGGCGACAGCCTCCTTAGCACGTATCAATACGAGCGGCGCCAAGTTGCACTTGTGAACTCACAGCAAAGCGTCAAGAATGGCATTAAGATTTTCAATCTACTCAAATCTCTTGGGACCACCGACACAGACCTTCAAAAAGCAAAAGAGAACCTCTATCACCGGATATCTAACCCAAAAACAAAAGAAAGTGTCCTTAAGGGCATTGAAGGCCAGCGCGAACACTTTGATAACCTCGGTTTGCATATAGGATATGTGTACGGCAACACCGATATCCCCAGCTGCGCATCAACGTACAAGCCAGCGTTTATGTCCGGTGCGAGACTTCCGCATGCATGGATCACGCATATCCCATCATCGATTCCGCAACTGTCACCCATCGACTCCTCATATGTCACAGAACTGCAGCCCGAGGATGTCAGACGCAAAGAGTTCTCAACCCTTGACCTCTGCGCCCTTGATGCTTTTACTCTTATCGTAGATAGCAATTCACTGTTTCGTTGGACTCAAGTAGTTGACGCAGTTGTCACCCAGCTACCGAGCACACTAAGAATTAACGTCCTAGCTCTTGGCAAGGACTTTCACCTCGTGCCTGGCGCACAAGGTGAGGAATGGGTGGAGGCACTTCAGTTGAAAGAGGATGGTGCTGTACTAATTAGACCTGATCAACACATTTTGCAGACGTTTAAGGGAGAGACGACGAACAGACTAGTTCTTAGCAGTTTAAAGGAGTGTTTGGGAGTTTAATTAGTAGGAGTTGGCAAGAATGTCAAGATCGTCGCGTCAGTCTCTGCGCTCGGGAATTGGAATGCAGAATTTAGTCAAGCAACTAGATTTACTACGGGGTTTTCAGCTACCAGGGATGTCGGTTCGACATTTTCAACTACTCCTTAAACACTCTTCGTCATAAAAAATCGTCATACTGTTTTATATCTTCCTCTATTTTCTTCTCTCTCCAGGAGTAAAATTAGGGTTGGTGCAAGGACAGTTTCTGCCCATTCTGTCGGAATCCGACGCGCCCTTCGAGAGCTTGGACCTTTTTCGCATATTCTGTCAGAACCTGGACCACCACAAAGATCTTTAGGCAGCAGTCAATACCAAGGCTACAAAGCGAGTTCCTCTAGGCTCCATATCATCACGCTCTTCATGCATAATCCATCGTCTACGGAACGTTACTACATCCGTCTTATTCCTTGCCTATAATCGTGCAGACTTTGTCGCTTTACGTCTGCGCCGAGTGCAAGATGCAATCTGCCAAACAGGAGACCCCGTCTGACCGAGATGAGTCTCACGACGAAGGTGTATCTCACGGAAAGGACAGATCCCACGCGGAAGGCAGTAATTCTCAGCCCCTAGCTCCGTTCGACCCTTCCAAACACTATTTCGAAGTGGATGGCCGTTTTTATGAGGGCGAATTTAGAGAGGCCAATGAGGCATCGGAATTATATAAACGAGCAGTAAACGAAGAGGATGAGGTATTCACCCTAGCTCTCACCCCTGTGCCTGCTATCATTGCATGTAGCAAGCCGCGCTCGCTCGACGAAGTCAATACCTAGGCATATCTAACAAATATAGAACAATCTGGATGAGGCAGAGAAGCTGTTCTACCGCGTATACGAACTAAGTACAGCAGCACTTGGGTCTTCGCATCGAGCGACCCTTTGTGCAATGGAAGCACTAGGATCTATTTATCAAAAGCTAGATAAGCTAGCGGAAGCAGAGGGTATGCTGCAGTCTGCATTATCGGAATCCGAAAAGAAATTGGGTCCAGATGACGAGATGACTCTCTCCATCTTGCGCAGTCTGGGTCTATTATATCACAGACAGGATAAGCTGGGTGAAGCAGAGACGATGTATAAACGCGCACTACAGGGACATGAAAGAAAGTTCGGGCCCAAGAATGAGTTAACTCTCTCTTTGATGAGTAGTGTAGGCCTCGTCTACGCAGACCAGGGCCGGCTGGTCGAGGCAGAGAAGATCTATCAGCGCGCCATAGCAGCATATGATGAAATACTCGGGCACGGGCACATCTCAACTCTACATCCAGTCACCAACCTAGGTCTCCTCTATCTAGACCAGGGAAAGCTCCTGGAAGCCGAGAAACTGCTCCGTCGTGCTCTAGAAGGCTGTGAAACTGCGCTTGGTCCAAACCACCCATCTACCCTCCTCGCACTATTGCATACAGGCCAAGTCTACGAGCGGCAAGGCAGACTAGCTAAAGCCGAGCAAGCTCTCCTGCGCGCCATGAAGGGGTCCGAGGACATGTTCGGAGCAGGCCACTCCAAAAAGCTCCTCGCCGTCGCGAACTTGGGCAATGTCTACACAAGCCAAGGCCGGTTTGTTGAGGCTGAGGAGCTACTTCAGCCTGCGTTGCGACGGTGTGAAACGGCGTTGGGACTAGAGAACGTTCTTACGCTTCAGATTGCGCAGTTTCTAGGCAACGTCTATGCGAGACAGGGGAAACATGATGAGGCAGAGAGGATGCTCCGGCGAGCGCTGGAGGGGATCGAGAAGACGCGTAGTCCGATGAACATAGCTACTCTTTCCATCACTAGTGACTTGGCATTTGTCTACCACGACCAAGGGAGGCTAGTCGAGGCGGGAAACATGCTGGAGTGTGTGTTGGAGGGATGCGAGGAGAAATCAGAGCTGGCAGTAGCCTAGAATGTATAGGTTTAAATCTAGCTAAAGGATACTGTGTGATATTGTGCTATTAATTGTCTAGTATATGTATCTATACAGAGCCTAACTTAGAACTATAATACAGAATTAATTAATTTTCCCTTATCATTCCTCTTCCTCAGGTAATGCTTCCGTTGTCCATAGGCCTTGCCAGTACTGTGGATCTAGACCTAGAGATAAGCGCCACTCTGTATTCGGTCCCCTCTGACTATTACCGCTCCACACCATGTTATCGCTTGTGTCGTCGTCCAGTCCGAGATTGTGGAATTGCTCATCCGTTGGAAGATTGAAAGGCGCTGTTATTCCTTGTTGATCTGAGGGAAGAGCGGATTGCGTGATTGTTGGTTGGTTGTAAAATGGTAACTGAGTGGATGGTTCCAATGGCTTACCAGATGTATTATCAGGAACTACCCTTGATTGTATGTGCCTATCCCAAGCCTTATATAGAAGAACTTCAGCTGGTGGAGGGACGTTGTTTGGTGGAGGAGTTTGGTAGAAAGCGTGATTCTGAAGAGCCTTCCATGCAACCTGGTAGAAAATCTTGGCAATTCGAAAAGAGATGGAGTGTGTGTAATTTGGATAGTATTTTTTGGAAAGGGAAATAATCCTTCCGAGCAGATTAAGATCCTCCCGCGCACTGACAGTTCCCTTGTTCTGCAGAATGTTGATAAAGATGATGTCAAGACTCCACGAGATATTATTCAAAAGATGTCTTTAATATATATTAGCATGTAACCTAATAGGATATAAAGTAAGTGCAAACATACACGCTGAATGGGTGGCGATCTTCATGGAAGTCGAGTAAGGATATTGTTGCCCTCGCGGCTCCTACGCAAAGAGCAACACTTGACAATATGTTCTCAAAGTTGTCGTCCGACTCGATCAAATTGGAACATTGAAAGATAAATGAATGGACTACGATTATTAGCTGGTAATATGTGTAATGCAATATCGTGAGACACATCAATCCGGAATCTTTGTGGCCTTGCTTCAGTCTACCGGACTTTGTGATTTCCGGAATGCGTGACTTCCAGTTGTAGAGCTCGAAATCCAGGTCGGAAATGATTTGTAAGACCTCATGATCGCGCCTCTTGACAACATCCTTGGCGTAGAGAAGTGAATAAACCTTCCTCTTTATCAGGGCTAAGCCTACTTGCTCTCGCAAGATATTAAGAGTAGTGCCGTTGTCGAAAGTCACCGTTCCTGCGCCATCCTCTGGCAGATCATCCTGCAGGTCGATTATGAAGTCAGGCCCAATCATTGGTGGTTTTCCAACTTGTAAAGCCAGGTCGTGATCAAAAGCAAAGGCTTGCCAAAATAGTCGTCTCTCGCGAAGTTTATCCTTCTCAGTTTGGGCAGGCCGTCTTCTCGGGTTGTCGTAACCGCACAAAACCATCGACTGTATCGCAGATGCCAGAATCATTATAGAAGTCTGATTCTCACAGAGAAACATAAAGTATGCCGTCTGGATGCATATTAGCGTAGCCCCTTAATGGTTTAAGCGGAGTAAAAGTTACCAACGATAACATTGCGCCTATATTGAGTTGGTTCGGCTTCGACATCATAATAGATGGGATCATGCTCATTGCGTTTCCTATATACTTATCGCCTTCCACGGAATTCTCCATGCCGCTACGCTTGAAGAAAGAATGCCCCAGAATTACATTAATTGCGGCGAACCAACTCCGGGAAGGTGATATTCCTGTCGAGTAATACCTTTCGACACCATCCATTATCTCCTGGTCATCGAATAGACGTATATTACGGTTCACTTCAACGAGGTATTCTGCACAGCTTTGTAAGCTTCTGGAGTACTCTAGCGTGATCTACACAGTTACCATTTGCGCAGTCAATCGTTATTGATTTGCTCGGAAGCGGATGGATAGACGAAATGCACATGTTGCCACGATTATGTGACAGCGATGTCGGTGTCAGGGAGGCCACTGCCTGACCGAAACAGTCATCCCCAACCAATTCATTGATCCATCGGATACCTTGGGGTGAAAATATCAAAGACGGACCTGGACCGTTAGTTTGATGGAAGCAGTTGGACTAGGTTCCATACCTGTATACTCAACCTCTATGTCACCGTCGACGAGAGTGGTTCCGTTGTGGGTAATAGGAGGCTCAACTCTAGCCAGGGCTGGCTGGTCGTTTACTGACACTTGAGCAGCAGCCGAACCTAGATCGAAGAGAGGACTTGGCCAAGTCCCCGCCGACATCGGGGATATATGCACATTGGGTTCTGCCTCTTCGTTACTTGGCGGTTTTGAGATCTTGCTTCTGGAGAACTCTTTTACGACACCCTCCATCTTTGCTAAGCGCTCAACCATGTCCTTGTAAGTACTAGTAGTTGGCTAGGGTTAATGTAGATTGAGGCCAAAGAGGCTAAAAACTTACGAGCGGCGTACGGCCCTCTTCCGTAATGCTTCATACCTACACCCCTCTGGATTCTTTGAACAGGTAGTGCAGTTTGGCAATATTCGATCACATTTGACCTAACTAACTTAGCAGTGCCAAGGAGGCAGTTGCACAACGTACCTTTCGTACTCGGCAAACGGTGCATGCCCATTGTGCGACCTGTTGTTTCCCAACGCCCTCATTGGGGGAAGCCCGAGGGGAAGCCGAAACGCGAGACTCGCTCATTAGAAGGACGGGGTAAATAGAGCTTCGGGGATGAAACTTAGCACAGGAAAAAAATAACGTGAAGAATCTCAGATGTCTCTCGGGAATGGGTGGCATGTTCCCATAATAGTCTCGGTCATGGATAAACAGTGTCTCCGAACACCGAAACTAGGCTCTGTTAAGTGTTACTGGGATTGCATTACAACAAATCATCGCACGCTAACTTGATATCTTTATTTACTTGGTACTATATACCAGAACCCAGCCTGTTCTAAACCTCCGATCACCGAGACCACAAACCATTTAAACCGCTGGGAAATGCTGGGAACGAGTTTGATACTCCACTCTAGAACCATCTACTCGTCGAGGCTAAAATACGTACCCCGAATGCCGAACTGGAGAACAGCCCGGATCTTCTAGTTCCCGGTCATAGTTCAAGGAACTCACATCTCGGCAGGCATAATACTACAATGTGGTCGCCAGCACCAGCTATTCCCTAGCTCGTAATATGGACCGGGTCCGGTGGGAATGTAGGGCTATTTAAGGGATAACGGATGCGCGTTCTGTTTGCTCGATTCTAAACTCGGGGCTCGGTCTAACATCCCTGCGTTGCCAGCTGTGAGGTGCTTCCTGTACCTATATATATCTACCATCCCTCTGCTCTTATTAGGAGTCTGTGGATTTGATCCAATTGCTCTGTTCTTGCCATTCACTACAATTTCTACCCAAACCAGGTTAGGTGTGATGGTCTTTATGGGTGGCAATCTCTCCAGGAGCAACGATCA
This sequence comes from Pseudogymnoascus sp. BL308, assembly GCA_001630595.1. Taxonomy (NCBI): domain Eukaryota; kingdom Fungi; phylum Ascomycota; class Leotiomycetes; order Thelebolales; family Thelebolaceae; genus Pseudogymnoascus; species Pseudogymnoascus sp. BL308. The sequence goes on along the minus strand of LMYD01000052.1, from coordinate 69,517 downwards.
CACTGCCAGAACAGCCGATGTTCTCAATTCTCACCACAACGCAGTAGGTGACGACAATTCGAGCCCGGCTATTGTACCCTTCGGTGCCGACACTGCGCCTACACCTTACGACAATAACTCTGTCGAATCTGATGCTGTTTCAAACGCTGAGTGTGGTAGTGACACTGACACTGCCACTCACAACAAGGAGATGCCAACAGATGCTGATGCTACCCGAATGGATGGTGGCAACAATTTAGAGCAAGAGCGAAAGCAAGGCGACGAAATACAAGCCCTCGCGCGTACATATACCACACAGTCGCGAGCCTCTGGTGCTGAGCCTTTCGGCAGAGTGCTCACGACTCACACGAATCCCAACTCGCCGCTGAACCCCAATAGTCCAAACTTCAACGCCCGCACTTGGGCAAAGGCTATTGTCGAACAGGTAGCCGCAGAAGGAACCGGTTTTCGATCCAGTGGCGTCTGTTTTCAGAACCTGAATGTATACGGATTTGGCGCTGGAACGGACTACCAGAAGGATGTTGCCAATGTTTGGTTAGAAGCGGTCGGCGCAGTGCGTCAGGCCTTTGGGTATGGTAGAAAGCACCGCATTGACATCTTGCGCGACTTTGACGGTGTTGTCCATAATGGGGAAATGCTTATCGTTCTGGGCCCTCCAGGATCTGGTTGCAGCACTTTGCTCAAGACGATTGCGGGCGAAACAAATGGTCTTTATGTGGACGACGGTTCATATTTCAACTACCAGGGGTTGACCGCCACAGAAATCCACACGGCACATCGTGGCGAGGCCATCTATACTGCTGAAGTGGATGTTCACTTTCCCATGCTTACTGTGGGTGAAACGCTTACCTTCGCATCTCGTGCCCGAAGTCCACGGAGCCTGCCACAGAACGTATCTCACGCTATGTTTTCGGACCACTTGAGGGATGTTGTAATGGCACTGTTCGGTATCAGTCACACCCGGAATACCAGGGTAGGAAACGAGTACGTTCGCGGTGTATCTGGCGGTGAGAGAAAACGAGTCACAATTTCCGAGGCTGCCCTTTCTGGAGCGCCCTTTCAATGCTGGGATAACTCTACCCGAGGTTTGGATAGTGCCAATGCTATCGAATTTTGCAAGACGCTCAGGCTTCAGGCGGATCTTTTCCAGACCACTTGCGTTGTCTCCATCTACCAGGCACCTCAGAGTGCGTACGACCTCTTCGACAAAGCTCTTATCCTTTATGAAGGCCGTCAAATATTTTTCGGTCGTGCCGATTCTGCCAGGCAGTATTTCATCAATTTGGGGTTTGAGTGCCTTGCTCGCCAGACAACTCCAGACTTCTTGACATCCATGACCAGCCCTCAGGAACGCATCGTCAGATCTGGCTTCGAGGACCGGGTGCCTCGAACCCCAGACGAGTTTGCAGCGGCATGGAAGAACAGCGCCGCGTACAACGCTGTGCAGGCAGAAATTGAGGAGTATAAGATTGCGCATTCTATCAATGGCCCCGACGCCGAAGCTTTCCGCGCTCACAAACGAGCCCAGCAGGCCAAGTCCCAACGTGCAAAGTCTCCATTCACATTGTCCTATTTTGGCCAGGTGCGACTGTGCCTTTGGCGAGCATATAGACGTCTCATCGGTGACCCGTCCATTACAGTCGGTCAGCTGACTGCCAATATTGTTATGGGCCTAATCATCACCTCAATTTTCTTTAACTTGCAACTTACTACGGCCAGTTTCTTCCAACGTTCTGCTTTAATCTTCTTCGCTATTCTTATGAATGCCTTTAGCTCGGCCTTGGAAATCTTAACTCTATACGCACAACGACCTATTGTCGAGAAACATGCTCGATACGCTTTCTATCACCCCTCTGCGGAGGCATTCGCATCGATGTTGATAGACATGCCGTATAAGACCATAAACAGCATTGTCTTCAATCTTGTACTCTGTAAGTTGCCCCAACCGAGAAGAATGCCCAAGGTTTCCTTCCACCCTGTTGCTGAGGCCTGTCTAATGACAGCAATTAAAAACACACTCACTCACCTGTCTAAAATGAGGGTATTGACATCAACTTAGACTTCATGTCCAACCTACGACGCGAACCCGGAGCGTTCTTCTTCTTTCTGTTCGTTTCTTACCTAACTGTTCTAACGATGTCCGGGATTTCCCGGACTATCGCCGCATCGTCTCGAACACTATCGCAAGCCATGGTGCCAGCGGCTGTATTGATTCTAGGTCTAGTAATGTTCACTGGATTCGTAATTCCCATCGACTACATGTTAGGTTGGAGCAGGTGGATGAACTACGTTGACCCTGTGGCATATGCCTTTGAGTCTCTTATGGTCAATGAGGTCTGTACTAATCATGCTCTGTTTTAGTATCATGGTTCATGACAGAAAGCTAACGATTCATTAGTTCCATGGTGTTGACTATTTGTGTACATCATTCGTCCCGAGCCCTTTGGTTGCTGAATATCAAAACATCTCCAAGGCAAATCGCGTATGCTCAGCTGTAGGTTCTGTTGCAGGGAGCGACTACGTTTCCGGGACATCCCTTATCAGCTCTAACTTCCGTTACGAAAGGGGTCATAAATGGCGGAATGTTGGTATTCTTATTGGGTTCCTTATGTACGTCTTTAACGCTCTATGTCTATGCATATACTCAAACAATAACGGTCATAGTTTCTTCAACGCCTTGTACGTGCTTATGACCGAGATAGTCACCGCTAAGAAATCCAAGGGTGAGGTGCTCGTCTTCAGGAGAGGGCATAAACCCGACCAGTTTAAGGACGGCAAAGGTGACTCCGAATCGGGCGCACCAACTTCATCTGGAACCTCGATAATTGCTACTAATATGGGCCCTGGCAATACATCAGACAAGGAGTCCGCGTTGATTCAGAAGCAGACAAGTGTTTTTCATTGGGGGTAAGTAAAATACGTGTGCCTAGCAGATATGACCTAACATCAACCTTTCCAGCAATGTATGTTACGATGTGAAGATCAAGAGCGAGACTCGCCGTATTCTCGATCATGTTGATGGCTGGGTCAAACCCGGAACTCTTACCGCCTTAATGGGTGTCTCTGGTGCTGGGAAGACTACTTTACTCGACTGCTTAGCTGATCGAACCTCGATGGGTGTCATCACTGGCGATATGCTTGTCAATGGCAACTTTCGTGACGCTTCGTTCCAGAGAAATACTGGATACGTTCAGCAACAGGATCTCCATCTCGAAACAACTACCGTCAGAGAAGCACTGAACTTCAGTGCGCTCTTACGTCAACCGGCCCATGTCCCACGAGAAGAGAAACTGGCTTATGTTGATGAAGTTATCAAGCTCCTAGATATGGATGAATATGCCGACGCCGTCGTTGGTATTCTTGGTGAAGGCCTTAATGTGGAACAGCGAAAGCGTCTAACGATTGGCGTCGAACTCGCGGCTAAACCACCTTTGTTGCTCTTTGTCGATGAACCCACGTCTGGTCTTGACAGCCAGACGTCTTGGGTTATCCTCGACCTTCTGGAAAAGCTTACAAAGTCTGGGCAGGCTATCTTATGCACAATCCATCAACCATCGACTATGCTGTTTCAGCGGTTTGATCGCTTACTTTCCTAGCCAAAGGCGGAAGGACAGTTTACTTTGGAAATATTGGCAAGAACTCCAAGACAATGATAGACTACTTCGAACACAATGGCGCTCCCTCATGCCCACCAGATGCAAACCCTGCAGAGTGGATGCTAGAGGCTGTTATTCCTGCTCCTGGTTCGATAACAGAAGTAGATTGGCATAAGACCTGGCGGGGGAGCCCTGAATTTGTGGCCGTCCAAACCGAACTCAACCAACTCAAGAGCCACGCGACGGATATTCAAACGCCGGGCGATAAACATGGAGAGGCTGATTTTCGAGAATTTGCAGCTCCATTTTCGGTCCAGCTATATGAAGTTACACACCGTGTCTTCCAGCAGTACTGGCGGACACCTTCCTATGTCTACTCCAAGGCCGCTCTGTGCACCCTCATCTCTCTGTTTATTGGCTTCGCATTTTTCAATGCTCAGAATACCATACAGGGCTTACAGAATCAGACTTTTTCTGTATTCAACCTCTTGACTATCTTCGGTCAGCTCGTCCAGCAAACGATGCCATACTTTGTTGTACAACGGTCCCTCTACGAGGTTCGTGAGCGTCCTTCCAAGGTATATTCTTGGAAGGCTTTCATGTTTTCTCAAATCATCGTTGAGATCCCTTGGAATACCCTAATGTCGCTGATTATGTTCCTATGTTTCTACTACCCGATTGGCCTACACAAAAATGCCGAGATATCAGGGCAAACTCACGAACGCGGTATTCTCATGTTCCTCCTACTATGGGCCTTTCTGATGTTTACCTGCACGTTTACCGACATGATCATTGCTGGGTTTGACACTGCTGAGGCGGGAGGCAATGTCGCTAATCTTCTCTTTATGCTCTGTCTGATATTCTGTGGCATCCTCGCCAATCCCGACACGTTCCCGCGTTTCTGGATCTTCATGTACCGTGTCTCGCCATTTACCTACTTAACTTCAGCCATGATTTCAGTCGCTGTGGCAAATACGAACGTGGTTTGTGCCACCAATGAGTTTCTCCACCTCGTTCCAGCCGCTGGCAAGACTTGCGGCGAGTACATGAACGGATACATCAAGGTAGCGGGGGGTTACCTAGTAGACCCTAGGGCTACCGATACTTGCTCGTTTTGTGCGATAGGGGACACCAACACATACCTTGCCGGATCCCATGTCTACTACTACCAGCGCTGGAGGAACTTCGGCATCTTCCTCTCGTACATTGCCTTCAACATTGCTGGTGCGCTGTTCATCTACTGGCTTACTAGAGTGCCTAAGAAGAAATTTGGTGGCAAAAAGAAGACTGAGTGAACTGCCCAGCGAGAGTAGGAGAGGATGTTACGTTCTAGAATGTAGAGGTGAGGCTTGCGAGGTTTGCGCCGATTAAGGTAATTTCTGACGACTACAGTACAAGAAGACATGTTAGCTAAGGCGGACGATGAGGTTATAGACCGCCGAAAGCAAGCAGAAACTTCCTTACTGGGATTTCACATTTTTAAAAAGGGTGGTGACCTACTTCTCTGAACGACAGGCGTTGCAACAGCGACAACTATGTCTCTAGGGGTGACTGTCATGATCAGAGTAGAATCGTTATTTACTAGAGCTTTAGGAGTGTCGTAGCTTTTAATATTGTCTGCTGTGTTTTAAAACAATTCAAGCGCAACATCTTACTCACTTCAATGCTATGATTGGCCTGTACACTTTGTCTCTTGTACTGTGCTTATTATATAACCCCCTCTATGTTTGCATTTAGTAGATATATCCGACATACGTATATACTACGTGGAGAGCACCATGCAACAAGTAGAAGATTAACAGTCTGCTTAAGCATAAAGATCCACTTACAGGGAGTGCAAATCCAAGGTCTTCTCACGATGGCCTATGAGACCATATACAAACATGATACTTGAAGGGATGCTGTTGGGAAATCATATTAATTGTTATAGGGTTATAAAGTTACTAGTAGTAAAAATATTGTTAAATAACATATAACGTATTTCACAAGCGAACGGATCACACAAGCGAACGGATCACCAAAACACTAAAACGCGTCAACTTAACAGAATTTAACTTATGGTAACACTAACTCAAGCTAAAACCTCTAATTAAGAGGGGAGAATACTTCTAGCTATTCAATTAATTAAAGAAGGACATATTCAAAGTATTCGAGCAAGCGCAATGTCGTACGATGTCCCATATACAACTCTCTATAGACGGTTGAATAGAGTAGCTTCCTAACGCGATTCTACTCCCAACTCTTAAAAATTAACTCCGTACGAAGAGTCAGCTCTCGTTTAGTATATCCTCGACCTAGATTCACGTGGATTTCTGCCCTAGCCGCAAGGTGTATAAGAAATGGCAGACCTTCTACTCTCTAAACGAGGCGAGAGCCCTGTTAGGATAAACTAGACTACTAACTTCATTAAGCGTCGTACGGAAATCAAAGCAAAGTTTAGTTAGAAGTACGATTACAAACGAGCAAAATGCGAAGATCCTAAGATAATTAAAGGGTAGTTCTCCCTCGTACGAAACATAGTTGCAAAATATAGAATCTTAGAGCAGGATATCTATAACTTTAATGAAGTAGGTTTTGCAATGGGAGTTATTGCTACTACTAAGGTGGTTACAAGCTTAGAAGCAAAGAGTCGTCTAAAGACTATATAGCCTAGGAATAGAGAGTAAGTGTCGATTATTTAAGGTGTTAATTCGTACGGATGGGCACTCCTGCCATTCATCATTTTTAAGGCATAGAATCACCTCTTAGCTTAGTACGAAGACTTAGGATTACTAGACGATTAGGTGATTACGCTTAGTAAGAATGGGTAGACTTTAAATTCAATTAGGTACGAGTAGATTTAACACTTTAATTAACATACAAATGCTCGTACGGTTAGAACCTATTACCTTCTTATTCTTAATGGACATAAGAGCCACATCTCTGCTTAATTTCAACACTACTATATAGAACGGAAGATAATTACCCTCTGTATGCTACTACACTCGTCGCACATTCTTTAGCCTCTTGATGTAAGCTGCTTTACGCTACTAAAGCTTTCGTACGGAAAGCAGATTAAAACCTTCGTACGGAACTAGCTAAATCATATTACGAAGCTTAAGTTCCTCTTTACATTTAAAGAAGCATTTAAAGCTACATTTATAGTGTAGAACATTAAGAGTAGATTCCGAGCTATAGGACTAGTTCCGTACGAGCCATAGAATGTCCTCTCTCACTTAAATCTACGCTTAAGGACTCTAACTCCTCCTATAGTTAAGAGTGGCAATTAGACTTCAAAGACTCCTTAAACTATATAGGAGCTTAACTTTCAAACAGAGCACATTAAGAACTACATCGTACGACATTAGAACAGCTCTCCTACCTTAATTAATGATGCTGTTAGCTGCCTTGTTAAAGGGGCAGAAATGATAATGCATTCTGCTGTTCTACTTAAGGCAGAAGTTAAGGCTCTATAGGCAGCAAATGAACAGAAAAAGAGGAGGGAAAGGAAGCGTAAGAGGCGTATAATGCAAGGGGGAAGCCTCTCCGTACGAGAGGGAGAGGATATACTTTAGAGTGCTGAGGTTAATGCTTAAGTCCGTATGGAGGTGGCAAGTGAGACTACTTGGCAGGGGGGTTCTATAGGCCGATAGCGACGATGTGGCACATGTGGTAATATGGGGCATAATGCTCGTACGTGCAAGAGGCGCCAGGAATTAATTGCGATTGAATAAGGGTTATTACATAGGGTGGTAGTGTAGTAGTAGGCAGTAATAGTCAATTTTGGTGTTTTGGTGATCCGTTCGCTTGTGTGATCCGTTCGCTTGTGAAATACGTTATAGAAAATAAAGAAAGCTACTTTATAAATAAGGTTGAAAATATAAGTTACTTTACATATAATTTACTATGTAAAGGTACCTACCTATAAATGAAACTGCATTTCGCAGCCCCTTGTTTCTCAACTACGCAGATTGCTTCCTCCAACCTTAAGCAAAGCGAAAAGTTGGTCACAACGATTAGTGCGCTTTCCTTGCATATGTACCTGTTCTTTGTTTATTGTGTTTTCTTTTAATGGACATTGAGAATCTGGTGTGGTATCTGGCTCGTAGTGTTCTTTAGTCCGAAGGCCGAAAGTCGGACGCCGAGAGCCCGAACGCCGCGTATATCCTCTTACGACACGTCATATATGGGGCGCTGGACCGCTCCATCTGCTGCTCCTGCAGCATAAAGAGCCCCAACCTATCCTACCTCGCTCTATCCTTCCCTTCTCCTGTAAGCCCCAATAACCCAACAAGCACCTCACCACCAGGCCCCCCTCCCATAGCAACAATGGCTGCTCTCACCCCAAACACGGCCCGCGTCCTCCAGACCGTCGGCCTAACAACCACCGCCATCCTCGCCGGCGCCTCCGCCTCCTTCTCGCTCTATGCCGTCCCCCGTATCCTCGAATCCCCCACGCCCCTCCTCCTCAAGCAATTCAAGCACATGTATACTGCAGGCCATGACTCCCTCCCAGCCGGCACGGTCATCGCCGCTTCCTCGCTCCTCTACCTCGCCTACGACAGCCACGCCGCTGGCACATCCGCCTGGCGCGGATATGTGACTGCGGCAGTGTTGGCGGTAGGAATTGTTCCGTATACGATCGCTGTGATGTTGGGCACGAATAATGTGTTGTTGGGTATGGCGGAGGACAAGGAGGAGAAGGTGGAGAAGCGGGCGGCGGAGGTGAAGATACTGGTGGATCGGTGGACGATAATGAATTTGGGGAGGTCGGCGTTGTTGGCTTCTGCGGCGGTTACGGCGACCTGGACGGCGCTGGGACAGGGGCTGTGAAAGGGCTGCGTGTGTACGTGGATGGATTAATTGGTATCGATGGGATATATTGTAGGATAGCGCGCGGGAGGATTCGAGTCTTCGCTTCCGTGTTTGGAATTTCGAAGGTCATGGACAAACAGTTATTGACCAGGCGACGAAATGCCCATGGACAGTGGAGCTGCGTATGGCAGTAGTGGGCCGTGTATTCGATAGAATATGAATCTCAACTTCGATTGGGCAAATTATACGGGTGGTTGCAATGGCGTTTTGTACTTAACCACACTGCGAATGTCTAGACGTATTGTGTCAGTCTGACGGGAGCCAGATACTCTACGTTTTTTTAATCGCTAGGTCTTACCGTGGTTTTTGTATGACACCAGAGTGAGTGCGGGGAGGAACTGGAAGATAGCAGGTAATCACGATGCTCTGCGGAGAGCCACGCGGGTGAGAGGTACGATCGAGCCAGGGAATAAGTTAACCTTCGGATCTGTTCTCATGCGAGAAGTTAGCGGATTAGTGGTCAAGGCGCAGTAGTGATGGCAGTCGGTGACATTATGCAGCAGCATCTCAGCCGAGACCTGTGAAGCGTGAGGGACATCGTCGAGCTGGGACGGACTAATCAATGACAACTGGGATACGGTTCTGCAACAATCAACACTTTGTATTTCCGTTTGGCAGCAGGATTGGAATACATATCTAATTCGGAGATACAAGGACTCTGGTGCTAAAATTACTTATATATTTTTCATTTTCCACACCTAGATCTCCTTGGTACCATCGGCCATGCGGCAACTGACGCGAGTGCCGAATGTTCCTGCTTTCGCGCTTAACACATTGACCGAAGCCCGACTACAGGATCTTCAGTCTAAGATGGTGCAGTACATCCATGACTTGGTTTCCCCCGCCTCCACCTCCGCCTCCACCTCCGCCCAACCCCGCATCCCAAGCTCGCTTGGACTCTGGGGTTTCCATCCCCATCCATCCTCCACGACGACTGCACCCTGAAGATCCGGGGACAGGTCGGGTGGAAAGCCGTGGTACCGCGTCGCAACATCATCTTTGTCCTTTCGGCTTTCAATAACTTCCGCGGGATTGGTGTAAAATGCCTTTGATAAGGGATCGCAAGAGACACCATGGGGAAAGGTACCGTTAGACGCAGCATCCGTTCTCCCCGTGTAACCCCTCCTCTTTGTTACTTATGGAGTTCAGCGGCCTACCAATGCCTAACCAAGCTCTTTGATCACTTCTTCGCCCACACTAAACAGATAACGACAATACACACAAATTATCTCGATATGCCTAGCACGACAGAGCTTCCGAAGGGGATGTTGGCCGCGGTTGCCCATGAGGGGTCCACGGAGGTCCATCTAGATACAATCCCCCTCCCCGAAATTGGCCCTGAGGATGTTCTTATCAAAGTGGCTGCGGCTGGTTTGAACTTGGGGATATTTGCCAATGTGGTAACCCAACGGTACAAGCACACTCCCACTGTTATTGGACACGAGGTTGCGGGCACTATTGTCGCCATAGGTGACGATGTTTCCTCTGCCAGCCTCGGGGATCGGGTGCGGCTACATCCCAACCTCTCTTGTCGACAGTGCAAGTTCTGCCTCAGCGATAGGGAACAGATATGTCCAGACGCGGCCATGATGGGCTTCCTCGGATTTGGAAAGGGGAAACAGCCTCTGTTTGAGAAGTACCACAACGGCGGGCTAGCAGAATACGTTAAAGCACCATACTGGCTTATTGACACCATTCCGGGAAATGTGAGCTTCGACGTTGCTGCAAAGGTGCAGGATCTTGCTTGCGCCGTACGAGCACTTAAGTGCGCAGATCTCCAACCCAGGTCGACCGTCATTGTTACGGCAGCGACAGGATCCATGGGGGTGTCTACTCTTAAGCTTGCCGAGTTCTTCCCTATAGAGCGTCTTATCCTCGTGGGCCGGTCCGCTGAACGTCTCAAGGACGTTCAGAGGCTGTCTAAGGTCCCGACGGAAGTTATTGCGCTCGATGAACTTGGCGACTGGCCCGTAACGAAGGGCCTAGTACGCAGACTGAGAGAAATCGCCCCGTCTGGAGCCGACGCTATTATCGACTATATGCCCACCTCCATTGGCACCGACATCTGGCAAGTCATGGGCGGGCTGGGCTACGGCGGATCCCTTGTGCACATGGGAGGAAATGGCACCTCGCTGCCGCTGCCTGTGGTAGCCTTAATGGTCCACTGTTGGAAGGTTGTTGGTACAAGAGGAAATACGAGGAGTGACACAAAGTTTGTCCTAGATAAATTGTCGGATGGAACCTTGAACGTGGATGAATTGGTTAGTCACCGATTTGCGCTGAGTGATTTAAAGCAGGTGGTGTTGTCGGTGACGCATCGGTCTCCGCCTATGTGGATGGGTGTGGTTCATCCATGAATTAGCTAGATATTTCAAAAATATCCATGTATAAAGTCATATGTTTCTGAGCTTTTATATTTAGTTTTAACTCCCTAGTGACCTACCGGATGTATATCGCGAATACTAGACACCCCCTTCATGGTGCTTCATGTCACCTTGACCCTCTACTCTATGCAACCATTGCTTACAAAGATATCAAGCCGTTGAAGATTCCCCTTTCTCATGTGACTTTCTACGTTTTTGAAGTCACAGCGATTTTGCTCTCTTTGGATGGACCGACAAGTTGGGCATTACCGCAGGTTCCCCGTGGGGTTAGAGTGGCCCGGGGCGAATCCTGGGGTATTGCGGGTCTCCCAGATGCAGATGAACCTGGAGATGAGATTTAAGGCGGTAAGTCCGGAAAGTTATTGCAGCAACTTCCCAGCCCTTGGCATTCATTGGCCCTACTTCTCGACCATAAAGAGTCGAAGGCCAGCCTTGTCCGAGTCAAAACTTTATTAAAGGCCTTGGATAAATCCTTCGCATTTGGTTGTCCCAGCCCGTATTAGTCTTAACGAAGACTCAACCTGCAATTATGACTCTTCACAGTATCCACGACATTGGTAATGCATCCGGAATGTTTCACTTTGTAGGAGGTACGTTCCCATCTCCTATGTCTGTATAAACCGACGTTTCAACTCACCATGTGAATTGTATGTAGCTGGAGAACTTCAACATCAGAAAGGCACCGAAATCGTCCTCATCCCTCAACCAAATGAAAATGACCCCAACGACCCATTGGTATGAACCATAAAGTTGAAATATCGGTGGCGTGTACTAATATCTCTGCACAGAACTGGCCGATGTGGAAACGTCAGACAGCATTCTGGTCGGTCCTGGTCTTTGCGGGCCTGGCGAATTTCTGTGTCACGGGCCTCGCACCAGCATTCAGGCCTCTCGGAATGCAGTTTCATCTTACCGAGTTCCAGATTACATGGCTTATCTCCATCACTAGTCTGGGAATGATTCTTGGATGCTTCACCGTGGCACCTTTTGCATCCAAGTTTGGAAAGCGACCCGTTCTTCTAGTCTCCGCTTCTGTTTTTTTCGCATGCAATATCTGGGCAGCGTCGAGCAGGTCATACACATCTCTACTACTGGCACGTCTATTTGCTATTTGGGCAGGTGCGTACGGAAATAACTTTTTTCCCTTCGATACATACTGTATGTCACGCTTGCTGATGTTCACCCTAGCCGGCTGTTCGGAACCACTAAGCATGGATATTATCAAAGACTTGTTCTTTCTCCACGAGAGGGGCCTTCAATCGGGTGTCCTGGGTATGGCATTTATCCTGTTTAGCACACTCCCGCCCCTTATCTGTGGATTTCTCATCGAAGCAAGGGGATGGCCATGGTATCACTGGCTAGTATCGATCATTTCTGGGGTTGACCTGGTCTGTATTATTTTTTTTGTTCCCGAGACGAGATACATGCGCGATCTGCATCATGCTTTGGATGAGGCAGCTGTTACGGTGGAAAACATCGATGTTACTCCTCCATCCAAAGAGGGTTTTGAGCCTCACACGTCCCACCTCGAGCAACAGCAAATATCTGGCTCGGTCGTGGCCAAGTCTTATGTGCAGCAGTTAAAGCCGTGGTCTGGGATGGACCCCGACTCTCTCCTATATGCATTCATCCGCCCATGGCTATTTCTGGCATTTCCCGCTATTGTCTGGACGATTCTGTCGTTCGCTATTCACGTTTCTAGGTATATATCCCTTCATCCCTCATTAAGCAATACGGAGTACTTATCATATTTTAGCTTCATCGTGATTGTCACCGTCACGCCAATTGTTTTGAGTAGCCCGCCGTACGTTTTCACCATTAGCCAGCAGGGACTTACATTCATCGGAGCTATCATTGGCTCGGTCCTCGGTGGAACCATATGTGGTCGTCTCGTCGACTACCTCGCAAAGCGTCTCGCAAAACAAAATGGCGGAGTTTTCAACCCAGAAATGCGCCTTCCCATTACAGTCTTCCCCATGGCCATTACTGTAATTGGTCTACTCATGTTCGGAATTGGTATCGGGAAGGGTGACCACTGGATCGTGCCTGTTATTGGCAGTGGCTTTGCTGCGGCGGGACTGTCAGCTATCCCAAGTATCCTGCAGCCCTATCTTCTTGACAGCTATTATGCTGCTAGTCTAGATGCTTTTATAGTAAGTCAACAAGTGCCTTCAGCATTTTAGGTAAAAGCTAATTAGTTCTGCAGATGTTCCACGGCGGCAAAAATTTGATCGTATTTGCAGTGGCTTTTGGTATTGTTCCGTGGATCCATATGAACGGCATTGCTGTTGTTTTCGGGATCCTCGCCGCTCTCATCATTGTCATCGATCTTGGATGGATCATATTCTATGTTTTTGGAATACGCCTCAGGCAGTTGGACATAAAGAAGACCATTTTTCCTTTCAGCGTGCTCTAGAAGCTACTTCTCTACCTCAAGGTGTACACCTAGGGGGTTATATTTTCCAATATATATTTTGGAACAAAACATAGATGCTAAGGCGTGAGATCTGACATTTAAATGACGATACATCGTCACCATAATAACCTTTACTTTCTATGGCTGTGAAAATGTCTTAGTGTCTCTCGTAGAAACTGTACTGGTACGTTGAATATAATTTTGCTTCAACAGTAATATCAGTGATATTACTTTTCATATTTGGTCTTTATTAAACGACTGATTAGTGTATGCAAAAGAAATTCCACAATATCTAACTACCAGTTGATTACTAGTGATATTTTTGAGCTTATTTTGGGACTAATAATGTATACACACGATATGAATAATTATACAGGGACAAAAAGTTCATCTAATGAAGGCTTTTGTTTAATCATGCCCTGGTTGAATAAATACCTCACTAGTGTCTCAAGAGTTTTCCGGTTTGCTTCCAGACCATATGGCCAAGGATCATCACCAAAGACCTCCCTAATCTCCTCCAACTCAGTTGGGAGCCATGGTAACATGTACCTCAACGCGCTCAAGAAGCGCATCCGGCCCAGAGCAATGTTTTTCGACTCGTTCAAAGCGTCAAACAGATTCTTGGCGACGTTCTTATTCTTCTCCCAGATGTCTCTTCGGATGACCACTAGATGCATGATGGGAAATATTCCGTATTTCAAGTAGTATTGCTTCTCTTCCTTCTTTACATCTGGAAACAAGCGCTGGATATGTGCCACCTTTCCAAGACTCGGAGGGGTCTCGGCCCCAATCACAGCATCGATGGATCCTTCCACCAGCAGCTCATCCAGAGATTTCCCACTGGTATTTGTGACGATCGAAACCCCTGGAAGCACGGATGCCTTTCCATAAGACGTGGCTGAAGAGAGAGATCCCTCAATCCACTCGATACTATTCGTGTCGACACCTAATTCCTCTTCTAAGAGACCTCGTATCCAAACTACAGCAGTCATTGTATAGAGCTGGACGCCAAACTTTGCTCCATTCAGATCACGTGGGGTTTTGATCTTGTTCGTGTTGACCACAATAAATCCGTGTCTGAAGAGTCGTGACGGGAACACCGGGATCGCGACCCATGTCTGGTCACCCGCCACATATCTCGTTATATATTCCGAAGCAGAGAGCTCCGAGGAATCATATGCCGGGCCTCCAGACTTAGACTGATTATCGAAGAGAACTCGTGGATGGTTCTCTACGACGAAGTCCAAGTCGATTCCCGTTGCTTTTACTTCTCCCGTATAGAGCGCGTTGACGCGGTCGTAAAGGCCGCATGCGAAGGACAACTGAACCTCAGCCATGGTTTGTTGTGCTGTGATATTAACTAAGTGCAAATTGGAAACGACATCTGTACCCTTTTCAATTTTTACCTATACATACATGACAAGTCCCCTACTGTAATATAAAGCGTGTCCGAAGCGAGACAATCGACACGGAGCTTAATGGAGCAATCTGGTGGGGGGCCCAAAGCTGTCGGGGAAGCATCGGCTTTAACTTGACCAATGAGATGATAATACCGTCGCCTACAGTAGAGAGATCCATTCAGAGGGCTCTCTTAGATAGCATCGGCTGAGAGAATAAATGTAGCACGTGCTGTTTGCAAGTAAGTTTGTCATTGAAGCCTATGAATCGGAATCGGTGCAATACTTGCATTGGATCTACAATCCTGATCTAGGAGAATGTCAAGTTTTTAGCAAGCGGAAAAAGAAGTGGTTCTGTGCACAAAGAATCTATACATGTTTCATATTTTGATGGTGTATGGCTTGTTATTCAGACAACACTACTATAAATATCCTGCTTCCTCATAATATCGTTTCGACCCAGGATGAAGTGGAACAGGAGTTTTAGCCATATTAGACGGAATAAGAGGGTAACTCAGAGGGCTTCTCTCAGGTGGTATGTGAGCATACTGCCGCTCGATGTCGGCTCTTGTCTCAACCAAGCACCAGGTGAGCAAATGTGCAACGTCATCTGGCATATCGTCGCGTACAAAGACGACGAAATCTGAAAATTCAACTGCTAGAATTTCCTCATTAACCCCGTCCCAGAAGCCTGCCTGAATTGAAGCAGGTTCAAACCCGGGCTGGCTGGACAGCATGTTCAAAGCCTCCGTCTCGGCTTGGATTGGGACCATTTTCTGCTTTTCTATAGCTTCTCTCCACCATGGGGTCATGATAGCTTCTTGTAGGACTGCGTCACATTCACCAGCTTCTAAGGAAAATAGTGCATGTTCTGGTCTATGGTTCAAGACCAAAGAACCACCCCATGATTCCAAAGTCTCCTTGTCGATCCCATGCGCTTTGAGTAATCGCATGGCTACATAACCAATGAAATTTGTCCCGTCGTCAATCGATGTTGCTAGTCGGAGAGGTGGTTTCACACGACGTATATCTTCCCATGTCTTGACACCGAATTTAGGATGCACAGCTAGCATCATTCGATCCCGTTGTGGTAGCACCGCCAAAGCCCTAAGACCTGGCATTGGGCCATGTGCGGCGAAAATACCCGTCCCAGTCCTGGCGGTTGCCATCAGCCCTGCTGGAGTTGCAATACACAAATCAACCTCGCCATCATGGAGTTGATACAATGCCTCAATTCCTCCAGAGCGAATACTCCAGATGCCTACTCGACTGCGTGGACCGGCCCGGTCACAGAATGCCTGTGTGAGCCAGGAGCAGATACGGTGAAAATTGGCTTGACCCCAGTCTCCCACGAAATGTAGCGTGATAGAGCGTTCGATTGAGGGCTCTGAATTTTGTTGTGAGCTGCTAACAACCTCTGGCATAACGATTGACGTAGAAGGCATTGATAATCCAGTCGAAAACAGTACTTTGAATTTGTTTTGGCACTTGATCGGATCCCTCGTATCTTTCCTCGACGCATATGAGAGCTGATGTAATAAGTTAGTTAGGTTATAGTTATGTACAAGACGTACGGGAAACTGCTAACCTGAAGCTAAATACACAAGCTGGTGGAGCTATGCCAGTAGTAGGGCGGGACCACTCGTCCGCTATATCCCCGGCCCGCAAATGCGCGCGGTCAGCGAGGTCGACTTGCAATTCGGCCTTTCGGTGTCAGCAGTCAGCGCTTCCCGAAGCCCCGAAGGCCGAATCTGCAAGTCCACCTACAAATACAATAAATGTGGCTCAAACTAAACCAAACTTATCTCCCATTGTAAATCAAGCACAATTGATTGCAAGATCCCCAATATCTCGCTAGTTGTACTGTACCGTCCGAACCCCCACCCTTGCTTGAACCGCCAATCACCAACAACCACGGGCCCTAGTTTCGCCATCAGTTATCAAATCAACATGGGCGTGGTTACGGAGTATCTAGATGCATATCCCATCGTGGACGACACCCCGATCGAGCTCCGACGTGATGAAGAGCTACTCTTTGGCAAAGCGCAAGTTGGTCCAATCCGACTTTTACAGCACGAGTTACTCGGCGCCGTCCACTTCCCAGTGGAATTCGTCCCTGCCAGATTTTCCCCTCCGCGAGGCATCTATGAGTGTGACCATATCCGACTAGAATGGCAACAGATGGGCAACTTCCGACAGCCATTCTATCACCGTAATGCCGATGTAGACGAGATGTCCTACCAGATCTTTGGAGATCGCACACTTTTGACCGAACATGGCACCGTCGAGATAAGGCCAGGAGACTATTCACGGATCCCGGTTGGTGTGGGACATGATAACTACGGAAGAAATGAGATCCATCTGCTCTTCTATATTCCTGCCTCTGTGACGGAGTGTGGCCCAATTGCGAAGAAAGCAAGCCATACCATTCCCCCATTTGAGGGATGGGAGAGCAAAGTGGTCGCTGAGGTCATGACGGAATGTCTGGGCGGACCCGAATGTGACATTTCTTCCTCCCAGGTTGATGAGACGCTACTCCTGGAACATGCAATGGGGCTTCCTGAGGACAAGCTAATATCTATCCTACGACCAACGGAGGCATCGAAGGGGGGCATCGAATGGAAGTATAAGTCCAGGCATGTCTGGATCGGGCATACAGAATTGTCGAAATCAACTGGTATTGCAAAATATCGGCGCCATCGTCGAGCCGAAGAGATCCAATGCCAGATTTCCGGTACGCGCACTGTGATCACACAGCGGGGAATTATCACTCTGGAGCCAGGAGATTTCATCAACATTCCAAACGGAGTTGCCTTCACAGACCATGTCACAGACAAAAGCACCCATATTACAGTTCTCACGTTCAATAAAGCCGAAGCCAAGGGTGAAATCGTTAAGCGTGCCAAACCTGCTACCACGGAAGCTATTGCGGAACTTCGGCAAGTCCGAGCATCTTAAACGATTCTTATCAGTATTAGGTATATAGTACAACAACGGCCCTATCATCTAAATGTAATCGTGTTAGGGCTTATTGAGAGCGAAGAGGGCGAAATGCTGTTCCCAGACCATACTTCATGAATGTATTTTCGTGTAGTGATTCAATAGTAGAAGTCGTCTCTCTTTTAAGGTTTTATAATGATATCGCGTTGAACACTTTTGGCTCAGATTCCATGTTATTAATCACAAGATCTGTAGACTAAGGAGTTATGGTTTAGCAATTTGAATAATCTTTAAATGAAACTATTATTTTCGTGGGCTGTGAAGCTCCAGCTGCTCCAAACACTTCTAGATGCCCGCAACCGAAGCCTCACAAATATGTACCGAAAAATTCAAGCAAAATTTTGTAGCCCTTTTTGTACTCCTCCCGGCTGTGCTCCGTCTCAAGATCCGCACGAGCTGTCATGAAACCATGTATCTGGTCATTAAAGGTCTCGATGCGCTTCTCAACCTTTAGGTTGTCTGCGAATCTCGCGTGATCTTCAGCCGACTCATCTTTAGATGCAATGGACAGGAATGGGACTACGACGTTCGTTGCGTCGTCGGGGTTCAACATCGCCGGGTGAACTTGTGCAACGGCCTTCCAAGTCGTGCCTTCATTGGACGTTAGGGTTGCGACCTTGCCGCCCCAGCAAAACTATGTAAGGTTGTCAGAAACATATGTGCCACCGTAAGGTGGGATTAAGAACGCAGAGTCGGACTTACACCGATACATCCCCATTTATCAACCTTATTGTAAGATTCCTTGAGAGAATTTATGGTGTCGGGCATCTGCTTAATCGCCGTTGGAGGACCATGGGACTTGAACCAGTTTGGGAGTTGCAATTTTTTGGCTTCTTCGTTTGCGAACCATTCTTTTTGCGCGTGCTCACCGAGTAAGAAGTCAGGTATAAACACCCTGTATTGGTGGTGTTTGTCGGAAGTGGCAAGAATGTCGGCACCCTGGAGAGTTTGGCTGGCGAAGCCAAAGATATCGTAAATCAGGACAATACCAGTTGTAGCGGTTTCCGAACCAGTAACATCTATTAATGAGTCAATCATTAGGCCTCTGGGTGCTTAATAAGGGTTTAACTTTACAGGTCTTGAGCCCGCCAATAGTCTCATATTTGCCGAGTGGTAGATAACCTTTAGCCACAATGGGGGGGATTGAGCAGCAAGCTGTAGAGTAGCCATGATGCGCAGCCATAATTGAGGTATGAAATTTTGGTTGGGTCCGAAATATGAACCGTCTTGCAATCGTAGGGAAGCGAGGTGAAGATGCGATGCTTGATGATGGAACCCAGAAGCCAGAAACAGAGGTCAATACAAAAACACTATATTTTCAGCTTACAAAGTGAAGAGAACGGTTGGAGATAATATAGGTTAGACCCAGATCGACTGTACCTACACAAAAGAAATGTTTCTAAGATTCAATAGTCCACAAATTTGATATCCTCCCATACTTGGCTTGTACCCTCTTACCCGTCCATTCCCCGGCCTGGGGAATATTATTTAAATATTACGTTACTGCAACAGCAAAAGTTCGCAAACTAGTTTTGATTGGACAGTGTTGTGGAGACCATTTTAGTTGTTTTTATGTCTCGCGGGTGAGGCTCTCTCTCACCGTTTGTGTTGGACAATCCCCACGTCAACCTTTGCCGTCAATGTTGGCTGTTAACACGTTAGAACTGACTACTAGACCTATGAGCGTAGACTGCGTAATGTATGGTAAGTATCATAATGAGGGTGGATCTAGTATAACACATATGCACTTGTTCATGATCATTGTTGCCCAATAGTTGGCTGTATACATTTAATGAGACGCCGAGATTGATAGGAAGATATATATGGAGTATAGGATAATCATCGTTATGATGATTATACCTTGCAAGCAGGATTTTTAGTTTGAGTCATTTGCCATTTCTTAATGTTTAATGACCAAGTTGAAATCACATGCAGTTCTCGGTTTTTATTATTGGTCTCAGTTGAAGATATTTTGAAAAGAATAGTTCACATTCATCCCCTCTGTAGGCTATGTCTTGGTTTTCTACACGTGGGAAGCTGCTAGACCCTCACTTTTAGTATCCGTCGTCCTGTAAAATCCAAGCGCATTCAACATGGGCTTGTCGTCAAAGCGGTAAAAATAGACTGTCTCCTTCTCATCCGCGAAGTGCTCATAAGTGTACCAAGCTGGTATACAGAAAGTGTCACTCTTTTTCCAGATAATTTTCTCGCCATCGATCAGCGAGTAACCAGATCCTTCAATGATGTGGTACACAGAGGAAGCAGTTTCCTGGACCGCAGGTGAACTCTTTCCAGGGTTCAAGCGCTCCGCACATCCGCCCAATGACTTGGACACTTCGCTACCGTCACCCCTCAAATATCTCTTAACAATGTAGTCTCCCTGTTCAGAATCGAGAGCTTCCTTCATTCTGGACCATGGAAATACAATAGGGCTTGCACTGGTATCGACATTCTCTGCTGGATATCGGCTCTCCTTGTAATGCTCCACAAAATGAACGGGGAAATGAACGAAAGAAGGCAGATCTAAGCCGTCGAGCCAGATCATTGGTCCTGATCCATCCTTGCCGTGATCGTGCCAGTTCCATGTCGGAGTCAAAATCACATCTCCACGGGTCATGTTGATTCGGCGGCCGTGAACAGCCGTAAACCCTCCAGTGCCCTCGATGATAAATCGCATTGCAAAGGCTGTGTGGCGATGTGCAGGTGCGGTCTCATTTGGCATGACGAGCTGGAGGCCAGCATAGAGAGTGTCCGTTGTATATGGCGCCACTTGAAGCTTGTCAGTAACAAATCCCCTAGATAGATCCCAACGCCCCCCCGCATAGCGAGAAAATTGGACTAAAACGTAGAACTAACCTCTTTCAGGATTGACCAACATAAGCACTCTTCTCTCCGCTTGCTTCTCGGTTATCTGCTCGCCCGCGCGAAGAAGATGGGGCCTGATTTTCTCAAAATTCCAGAGATGAGGTTTTGCCGTAGGATTTGGGAGGGGCGGATTTAGTTTGCTCATTTGCGCCCACAATGGCTTTGTATTCTGCTTCTCAAGGTCGCTGAGAAGAGTGTCCGTCACCCCCGCAGAATTGGACGTGTCATTCTTCTCCATGATTGCTGGTGTCCAAGTTGTGATTGATACTGGCTGGCAGGTGGCAGCTGATATCAGGAGTTTATGGGAGCATTTATCTATCTTCTTCATTAGAAGGCAACCATAGCAATTGTAACAATACACCATGCTGTCATTTTGCCACTGTGCGGTTGAGTTGTGCTTGTAGGGGACAGACCGGGAGCAGGGGTATCCCGGGGGTAGATCGGATGCGCCTCGGGGAGCAGGAAATCGGCGCCTCAATCAGCGTTATTTGTAGGTATGTATTATGGTGATGTGTTCCGGAGTTTACAGGAAGGCTCCAGCAGATCAACCCCACTATCGTCGGGCGGGGTTGATTAATGCACCAGATTATACCGAGGCCGTAACGCACCAACGATAAAGTCGGTGCTCGATCGACGCCGAGTTTAGGTCGAAATTCACGACACCACTGATATCCAACAAGACATCATAAAGTGTAATCGCAATGTCACAAACCTTAGAAGAGCAGCCACTGGTCAATGGCACCAGTCATCTGCTAGCCAAGCGCACTCATATACCCCTGAGTATGCCACAACATCCAACTCGATCACTGCAGTTTCTGGACGAATTAAACAGTCAACCGGTCAAAGTGGCGGTCCCACTAGAAGCCAACGTCAAACTTAAGATAATCGTCGTAGGCGCAGGCCTAGGGGGATTGGCGTGCGCAATTGCATTGGCTCGACGAGGACACAAAGTTGTAGTCTGCGAACAAACGGCGGTACTTGGAGAAGTGTGTTCACCTCACTTGGCGTATTAAGTAATGAGCTGACAAATCTAGGTTGGAGCAGGAATACAGATACCATCTAATTCCGCCCGCCTGCTAGATTCCTGGGGCGTGGGAACTTTCCTCGAACCTCACGTTGTAGAACCCAATGGGATGACATTTAGACGATGGGAGGATGGAAGCGCAATAGGGTATACGAAATTGGTACCTGACTTCCGAAAGAACTTTAAAGCCCCATACTATGTTGTGCATCGCGCACACTTCCACGATGCACTCCATCAGAGAGCATTAGAGCTTGGCGTTGAAGTACGACTGGCAAGCCGAGTTGAAAACTATGATTTGAGCACCCCGAGTCTCACACTTCGGCCAGGCGAGGTAATATTTGCAGACCTGATTGTTGCTGCTGATGGTACGTTGATGTTATGTGTGCGCTACTGCACAGTTTGTTGACAAGCAATAGGAGTCAAATCGACAGCAAGGAAATTAGTACTTGAAGGGGATGATAAACCACCACAATCGACAGGCTTTGCCGCCTACAGAGCGACTGTGGACGTTGAAAAGATGAGATCGGATCCGGCTATCTCATGGCTACTCGAAAAACCATCATTGAACATATGGATTGGAGAGGATCGCCATGTTATGTCGTATACTATTGCTGCAGGAAAGTCATTCAACATGGTCCTTTCACATGTAGACCTCACGGATCCCTCAACTTGGAAGCCGGAAACCGCGATCGACGATATGAGAAAAGAGTTCTCGGGATGGGACCCAAGGCTGGTCAAGATTATCAACCTGGTTGAAAGCACTCTGAAGTGGCCGCTGATGATGGGCAGTGACCTCAAGACCTGGATCGCACCGGGCAAGAAAGTTCTGATTATGGGTGATGCTGCTCACCCAATGGTACCATACATGTCGCAGGGCGCTGCGATGGCTGTTGAAGACGGCGGTGCCCTTGCTACTGTCTTGTCACTTATCAACGACCCTGAAGAAATTCCTCGTGCTCTTGAAGTATTCGAGGCAGAGCGTATGAAGCGTTCTGTCCAGATGCAACAGGCCAGCTTATTGAACGGAAAGTTGTGGCATTTTCCAGATGGACCTGAGCAACGGCTTAGAGATGAATCTATGAAGCCAGAGGTCGAAGGCAGAAGTTTCAGCTGGAGCGCTAACCAGTGGAGTGACCCTGTAACGCAGTGGTGGGCATATGGGTACGATGCGGAAGAAGCGGTAGAGGCAGCCTGGAACGATAGAAATGCCAGTAAGCATCCATAGATAACTCCAAAAATAGTTAGGGCATGTTCATCAGGAGGTTTATTCTTCGAGGTGTGATTCTTATATAGCTACGAATATTATTTGCAAATGATTGGAGTATAGAACACTGCCCATCTAAAATCATTGTTTTGAGCAGACTGGCAGCCCGGCAGACAAACCCCGCTAGTAATCATTATTTCTAAGCCAACTCTACATAAGGGTCTCTAGGAGTTTATGACGGGAATATAGTCCGTGCCCAGCTATTGCGGACTCCGCCAGACTATCTATGGCACCGAAGAGACGATTTTATACTGTAACAAAAGTATTCATTTTTTTTATTGCGCTCGATGCTAGACGTAGGGACATTGAAAATAGAGGATGAGAGAATGGTTTACTTATAGAAGGTAGAAATGCTGGTCATGTGCTCAAGGTGTATTGGTTTCTTAACCTCATATGTAGCGGCTTATTCACGTCCATATTTAGACAAGATGCAGCAAGGCTTTCGTATTCTTGGTCATGATAATATAGGTAATGATACTTATTATCACGCGAACTTGACACCATTCTTCAACGTACCAATTTCGGAGATTTCCACTTCCATCACGTTTCCGGGAACAAGATACTTAGGGGGATTAAGACCTGCCCCAACCCCTCCCGGAGTTCCCGTCATAATCACGCTGCCTTTCTCCAGTGTTGTTCCAGAACTCAAGTATGAGATCAAATATGGAACGCCAAAGAGCAAATCTCCTACGCTTTCATCCTGCCTCACTTCTCCGTCAATAATGGTTTTTAGGTGGAGCTTGGTAGGATCTTTGATTAAATCTGCGTCCACCAAAACCGGACCCAGGGGAGCGAATGTGTCGAATCCTTTACTAAACCCCCATTGAGGGATGCGACCAGCATATGCAGGATCTCTTTGCAATTTTCTGGAAGAAATGTCGTTTCCGCACGTGTATGCTCCAACATACGACAGTGCATCTGCTTCAGAGACATCTTTACAATCGCGGCCTAGTACGAGGCACTGGAAGCACAGTCAGACGAGGGACGTGGGGGGAATTGCGGAGAGAAGAGAATAATGACATACCAGTTCACCCTCATAGTCTGCTTGGTCGTCTTGGGCAATTTTAGGAATAATTACATCTTCGTTGTGGCCAATGACGGAGGGCACTGGTTTAAAAAAGATGAATGGGAATGGCGGTGGTGAGCGGCCAGCTTCTTTGACTGTATCTGTTAGTATTGTCTCGATGAATCTTTAGTGTTTCTAGCTTACTATGTTTTGCATAATTCAGTCCAACACATCTGAGGATCGGGATATCTTCTTGAGCCAGAGGTCCGAGCAATTTGTCCACAGTCACTATTTCGTCAGACACTTTGGTTAGTCCAGTCGTATCGTAAATGTCTTCACCAGTGATAACTTTCGCCTGAAGCTTGGTCTCGGCTGTTGTCTTGCCAAGATCAAAGTCGGCTGATGGCAATATTGGCTCTCCCCGGAGCACGCGCCCGTCAGTGGCTACAAATCGGATCAAGCGCTTCCAGACAACCATTGCGAATGTTTTGATTCTATTGAAACTCCTGAGCGTCCTTTTTCAATGATGTGGTATTATAATGGAGTGCTTGCTTACGTACGTTTTTTATTGGTGGGTGGGTGTACAATGGCCTTCGGGGAGTCGTCGGGATTACGGGTGGGTGCTATTTCTGCCAGAGCAACAGGGTTTCCAAGGCTCCATTTGTTAGGCTATTTTGGAGAAATAACGGACACAGGCTGGTAATGGTAGGTCCTCAAAACTAGACAGGCCAGCTGATGAAAGAAAAGTTAATTGTCGGCAACTGCTACATTTACTACTTGTGCAGCTAGCACAGAGCCACTCCATACACTAGTAATTTATTAATATATGCTTAGGACAGCTTTGAGACGGAATTACGTTTATGATTTGTTGTTACAATGGCACACAAATGTGGCGTTTGAGGATTATATTGTCTTAATACAAAATAATCTGCACTACCCATGTATACACAGTAGCTTAAATTGGGAGCTTTACTACAGCTCGTCCGCTAATCCCGTTGATTCGCAACTTCTCTAATACTTCATCGAGCTCTTGGAAGTCAAAGACATCTACGATGGCTTTTATCTTTCCTTCAGAAGCCATTTCCAACAAGCCATTCATCTCTTGCTCAGTTCCGACAGAAGAACCAAAGACACTAATACCTCGCACAATCATCATGAATGGACTGATAGGTAGCTCCTCCATCGCAAGTCCAACACAAACTAAAACACCTGTATTGCGAAGTTGGGCTATTGCTTGAGCGTATCCGGCCTTGTTGCCAGCCAAGCAAACTGCGCCGTGGACTCCGTAGCCGTTGGTCAATTCCTGTACTGTTTTATGAACGTCGTCTACTTTAAAGTCGAGAAAGCGCGTCGCACCAAGCTCTAGGCACAGTTTGCGCTTAGACTTGCCACTATCAACAGCAATAACTTTCAAACCTAGAGCATGGGCGATTTGTACGCCACTTTTCGAGTTTTTACGTCAGCTTCGATTCTTGCTATCACAGGCAGTCGGGCTTACAGATGTCCGAGACCGCCACCGGCTCCTGGCAAGAGCAGCCACTCGCCAGGCTTCAAATGAAGTTTTAGGATGGCAGAGTAAATAGTAATGCCAGCTATCGACTGGTGAGTTTGACATAACAGCAACAATGAGTATGACTTACCACACAGCAGAGGGGCAGCAAGCTCGGAGCTGATGCCATCAGGAATGAAAGTTAATGGTTTAACCATAGAACAAATGTATTCTACTGAAGGTGAGTGTTGTTCTTCAGGCAAGCACAATGATCAAGGATAGTTACGTTGAAATGTTCCTTGAACGTTCTATGATATGATAAGTAGATGCTTTTGTTATAGACTTAGACCGATTTGGTGCTTACCCTGCCGGGATTCTTTTGATTTGGACAGTATGTTACATCTTTGAAACATATCTCGCAGTTATTACAGTACTCGTAAAGCCACCTGTGACATGGTTAGTTGTATATGAAATTAAATTGCACCAATAATGCGTACTTGATTCCAACTCGTTTGCCAATGAGGTCCTGAGAAACATTTGAGCCAGCTACAGAGGTTAAATCAGTAACAGTGACGGTGTAACGCCATTTGGAGGTGGGTTAAATGGTAAGCCGCGCTGAGACTTGCCCTTAATAACGTGTCCGATACCTTCATGGCCGGCAATATTTACTTGCATTGGCGTCTTGCCTGTAATACTGTACAGGTCTGAGTGGCTTAAAGAAGAGTCAGCATTTCTGGTCATTGTATACCATTGTCACATGGTACCAATTGAAAGACTCACCAGACACCTGTACAG
Organism: Pseudogymnoascus sp. BL308; assembly: GCA_001630595.1. Taxonomy (NCBI): domain Eukaryota; kingdom Fungi; phylum Ascomycota; class Leotiomycetes; order Thelebolales; family Thelebolaceae; genus Pseudogymnoascus; species Pseudogymnoascus sp. BL308. Next base: position 43,427 of record LMYD01000052.1, on the reverse strand, counting down.
TCCAACTTAATGAGAACCTCTTCTGCAGATGGACTAGGAATTGGAAGGTCATCCCGAATCACTACACGGGAATCTGGACCAGGGTTTTCTACCCATGCTCCTATCTGGTGTTCTGTGCGTACGGTCATACTTGATTGCTAAGAATATGCGATTGAGAAAGTCAACTTATCAAAGATTAGATGTGTAGTTGTGTTCATAACTTCGACGATTTGCAAGTTGTTGATGGCCGCGTATATTTCGGGATGCGACCAGGAACGGATCCGAAGTGCGGTCTTGGCGATTTGCGACCAACCAAAGGTACACCCACTTAACGATACTAATATATATATGATTAATTTACAACATGGAATAACAGGTCATCTGCTCTCATAATTAGTTTCCGAGCGTATTACCAGGAAAATGGGCTCTGAATCACAATTAAGGGTACCTTTGATCATTGACGGAGTAGATGTCTTCCTACCAGATAAAAAACTCACCTTTACGCCACAATGTTCCGTCTCTGATGGAACTTCTGGTTGTCAAACTAGTGCCCAGGGCGCTGATGTTGCAAGTTGCCATGCAGCAGTAGAATCTAGCGCCAGAGCCTTCAAGTTATGGAGTCGAACATCTACAACCCACCGACGACGGCTGTTGCTCGGCTTGGCGAATTTATTGAAATCTAAGGAGGAAGACATCCGAACGATAATGGAAGAGGAGATCCACGCTACTTCTTTGTGGTCACATATCAATTTCCAGGACAGTATTCTCATGATCGAAGAAGCTGCATCACTCATCACCTCTCCAACTCTCTCTGGAACCATACCAGCCTCTCAAAATCCAGAGTCGCAGGTTCTGATTCTCACAGAACCATTGGGTGTTATACTTGGGATTGCTCCCTGGAATTCCCCTCTCATACTTGGTTTCCGCAGCGTCCTTCCGGCCATTGCAACCGGAAATACGGTAATTCTCAAGGGTAGCGAGTTGTCACCACGTGTTCATTACTTCATCGCAGCATTGTTTCGTGAAGCTGGTTTCCCACCTGGTGTCTGCAATTTCCTACTTCACCGAGGAGAGGATGCAGTCCAAGTATTTGATACGATCATCGAGAGACCGGAAACCCGAAAATGTAATTTCACTGGAAGTACTGCAGTTGGAAGATCTATTGCAAGCAAAGCATCAAGGGTATTGAAGCAGTGCTTGCTGGAGCTAGGGGGTAAAAACTTTGCTATTGTTTTGGAAGATGCAGATCTTGAAAAGGCAGCAAACATAGTTGCAGAAGGCGCGTTCTTAAATGTAAGAAACGTACACACAAGATCAAATTCTTATCCAAAGCTTACTGAACATTCACAGAACGGACAGATCTGCATGTCGACGGATACCTGCTTGATCGCCACTCAGGTGTTTTCTAAGTTCCGGGAAGCTCTGATCTCTCATCTTCGAAAGCCAGGTTCTACGTCACAAATGACAAACCTAATAACAACGACGGCCTCTTCTCGCATTGCGCATTTGATGACAGATGCAGCTACCAAGGGTGCAACTCTTCATACAGCAATACTCGAGCACGACGCCAAAAGCGAAAACCCAAAGCACAGGGCCAATGTGCCGACCGTGGTTGAGGGTGTGACTCCCGAGATGGACATCTATTCCCAGGAGATTTTCGGGCCGCTGTTGTCAATAATTCCAATTGAGACTACAGATGAAGCTATTGCTATTGTCAACGAATGCAAGTATGGTCTCTCAGCTGCTGTTCACTCAAGGGATCACTATGGGGCACTATCCCTCGCCAAGGAATTACAGGTTGGTGCTGTGCACATTAATGGGGCAACGGTGCATGATGAGAGCACATTGCCACATGGAGGTTATGGGGACAGCGGTTGGGGAAGGTTCGGAGCTGGGTGGGGTTTAGCTGAATTCGTACAGACGAAGACAATAGTGGTGAACAAATAAGTGGATTTTTGAATGTTAGGTTTTAGGAACGACGTGATCATCAAATGGCCAAGGAACCAAAATTAGCCTGTTGGAGATGTCTTTTGTCTCCGAATGTATGGGGTCTGAGCGTGCGGGGTCTAGTCATCGCCTTGCCCTTTTGGGAGTGTAAATCTCCACCTTTATCGTATGTGGGGCGGTGGGGTGGCAGGACAGCTAGCGCCGCGCTCAACATGTTTGGTAACTCCGATATATACGCGGCCCACCCCCGCAAACTGCCATGCAGGACATTATTCATTTTCGCTCGATATCTATGATCTCTTCTTCTCCCCGGATTTCCACCTGATTGTACTAGCACAGTTTCCTCCCCACCAGACCGGATGTTGATACCGGCACTTTAACCGTATGCCTGCGTCGTGGACGGAATGTGAGGGTGCTGGGACGGAGGCATCAGGGCCCAAACGACGGAGGATCTCCCTAGCCTGTAGTGCATGCAGAGCTAGAAAATCACGTGTAAGTCCACAAGCTTTGTTTTGATACAATGCAAGCCATTTGTCCAATGGGTTCATGTTCAGCATATACGTCTATCCCAGCTGTAGTGCTGTTTCCAGATGAGAGACAGACTTCCAGCACTTTATCACTTTATATCATACATCCGCTCGTTAGGCACGAAGCAACATACATGGCCCTTTTCTAAGATTTTGTGGCTGATGTGAATTAGTGCGATGGAGCGAGGCCAAAGTGTTCCGCATGCAACGAGCTGAGCTTCGATTGCGTGTACATTCAATCATCATCGAGTTCAAATGTAATTGTTGGAAAGGAATACCTTACTGGTCTTGAAGAACGCCTGAAAGTCGTGGAGGAGAATATACTATCTCTCCAAACATCTCAGTCTCGACAGCAGCAGCATTTACACTTCGAAGGCGTTGACGAACTTGCACCGAACGGTGCCCATGGTGGAAATAAAGATGGGGAGTTATTACCTCTTACCAATAATATGGAACCTGCTGATGGGTCGGAGGCTCCTCATGTCATTACTCTAGAGGATGAAACCAATGAGCTTGGAACTGTCATTTTTAGCGTTGAAGAGGATTGTGGTTTTTTTGGTAGGTATTGTCGGGCTCCAAACCCAACTCTTCTGACCGAAATTAGGACCCTCATCAAATATTGCCCTCAACCGTCACGTATCTCGTGCTGTTTTAAGGCTCTCTCGAACCCACCCAACCTTCTCTAATATCGCTGATAACGAAAGCCAAAGATTGCATACGGAGATAGGAATCATGGGCGCTTCCAGGCCATCATCCCCTGGCCCTCGCTCTCTTAGACTAGCGAACGGTAGTGGAGACGAAACCACCGTCAACATGTACAGGCTTCCAACCGAAGAGCGAACTTGTGAGCTTATTTCTCGCTATTTCAGTGATACTGGGCTTCTCTTTCCCTATATCCACGAAGAGACCTTTTGGGAATCGTACGACGAAATGAAAAGCAGCAATTTCACACGAACAAGAAGATCGTGGCTGGGCTTGCTTAACATTATTATGGCATTGGCGACCAGTACAACCATTGACACAGGCTCTAGCGCGGAAGAGAGGCTTCGAGAGTCTGATATTTACTACCAAAGAGCAATGGGATTATGTGAAAAGCAGATGATGCGCGGTACTAGTTTTGAGATTGGTTAGTAGATCAAAATCTCTTTCTTGTATTATTGCTGACTTTGCGTCTAGTACAATTTCTTCTAGTTATGGGCCAGTACCTCCAAGGTACTCAAAGGTCGGTAGAGACCTGGTCAATTCATGGTCTCGCTGTCAAAGCTGCCATGCAGCTTGGCTTACATTGCCCCAAAGTATCGGGACATCTCTCTACACTGGTGCAAGAGTACAGAAAGCGAACATGGTATGGATGTGTAGTACTTGACCGTACACTTAGCATGACCTTCGGAAGGCCATCAGCAATCCCAGATGACTATGTAGTGCTCGACCTTCCTTGCAACGTTGGGATGAGCAATCCATCGGGGGTGGTGGACCCAAAAACAAAAGCCAGCTTGGGCTTTTTCAACGCGACCATGTTAGAAATCTACACCTCTTCTATATTCATTGCTCAACATTACTGACACCCCATAGCACACTATACAGGATAATGTGGAACGTGATACAAACGGCCTACGGCGGCAACCTCGGTTCTGAGAGTAATGTTGGGGTTGTCGAGAGGATCACTCGTATCTTTCCCATAGAACAGCAGCTCGTGGACTGGAAACGGCGTCTTCCGCCGACTCTGGCTTTACAGCAAGCAGCTAACGTTGCTCCCTCCCCAGCACTGACGGTCAATTCTCAGGATTTCTTCCTGGAAAAATTTCGTGTTATTCTTACACTTCGACACCATAACCTACGAGTTCTTCTTCACCGTCCTATTCTCGTCAGCTTTCTTGACCTGGCGGGAAATAACTCGCCGCAGGACGACGCAGAAACCTCCAGATATCTGGAACAGTTTGGCGGTAACAGCGTCCAGTAAGCACGCCAAACTTTTCTTTCTACTTGCCTAAGTTTAAACCACGAGTGCGGAGTCCTAATATGACTTTTAACTGCAGAATATGTGTCCAATCGTCCATTGAGATTATCTCACTCATTAGCACAATTGTATCCTCTACAGGCCTACGACGAACCTGGCTGGGCGCCTGGTGGTTCACCTTATACTACACCTTTAATGCCGCTCTCGTACTCTTCGCAACCCTGCTCATTGTGCAAAGTCAGCACGCCGACTCGACGGGTGGGGTTCCGCTACTGTTATCACCGGCGGAAATGCAGCGTGCCTTGTTGGAGGCGAGCTCTGTACTACGACGCCTCGACACAGAGAACCGAACGATTAAGAGGTGTACTAAGTATGTTGAAAGGTTGATTGAGGTATTGAGAACACTGGGTACGTATAACCTTCTCTTCGTCCTCTTCTGGGTTTTTCAATTCGCTCCTTACTTTGTTGTGTCGGTTCTTACCTCCCCACGTCTAACGTATCTACCTTTGCAGCAGCAACATCGGACTCATTCATGCCTCTCCCGTCCGATGTAGGCCCTGTCTCTAGTGAAGAATTTCACTTTGGCAATAATGGCAACGAAACGTTCACAGGTCTTTCCGGTCCTAGCCTTTCTGACACGTCACCCTTGGGTATGGAGCTCGGAGAATTTATCCTGGAGGAGGATATGGAGTTTATGAATCAGCTGTTTGCGTTAGGCGCGACAACAGGAAATACACCAAGATTGGTATCTGGAGCAGCACCAGGAATAACACCAGGGCTTAAGCCAAAGCTGGCTGCTGCAAGCCCTACTATAAATGGTGGATAATTTAGGGGCTGTATATTATTGTTGAGTGTCATCGACCTTAGTATCATTTTTACCCCAACATGATTCGTTCGTTTAGTCGACCCGAGCAACTCGCGCCCACTATGCCTGCAGCACCTACAAGCTATAAGCGTAACCAAAAACACAGCAGAAGTCCTACTCGGTCCAGCTCTGCCATCAGTCCCAGTTCCATTTGCCCCCCTCCCCCCCCGCACCACTTATAGGACTCGCGCTGCCTGGATATTGACTCAAGCCTCCATCCACCCTTATAAACTTCAAAATTTGCGCTCGGTATCCTCGTCCCATCACCATCCTGCACGACGAAGCTCCTGTTCCCGACGAACGTGGAGGCACAGCAGCACTGAGGGGATGGAAGATGTTGTGGTTGGTCTTCAGGTTTTATTTGGCAATTCACCGGTCTGGGACAGCTTCTCTGTTGATGGGTCTCTCCAAACAGACCTACGCTGGCTACGCTGTCTCTCCCTGTCATTAGAGGGATTGTTGTTGTCGGTCAAACGCTGGCTTCTTATGGAACGAACGTTCGCATGTTGAGAAAGAGTAACGACCATACTAACTGACAGCTTAAACAACAAGCGCTAACATTACCTACCTTAGTTATTCACGGGCACCAAATCTAATAAAGCACATTTACATAGAGTTTAACATAATTTGAAAAATATGCCACGGCGCTCATACCAGCGGATTCTGTCGTAGAGTATAAGTCAGGCTCCTGCACCACGGAGGCTGTATCTGTCGCCATCGCTGCTGTTCCCTTGATCGCGGCTGCCACCTAAGTTTTGTCTTTCTTATGTCGACTGGGAGAGATCTCGTTTGTTTTTTTGTTATTTTGTTTGGTTAATAGTCCCGTCATTTTTGGAGATGGAAAGAAATGGGTTGGCGCGAATGTGTTAACTGCTGGTTATCGCTTCGTATGTACAGTGCAAATTTGTTATGAGTTAAAAGCATTCACTGAAGCTATAGTCTACCTAGAATCCCTTTCTTTTGCGGTATGCCGTATGAAGACAGCCGGTTAAAGCCTTGTCGTGGCGTCCGAAGATGTTGTGGCTAGAATTGATTGGACCATATATATGCAGCTGCAAGGTCATCGAAAGCCTCGCCAGAGTCGCAATTGTGTCAGCGAAAGGATATGTATATATATGGCTCCCAACCCTTATGTCCATCTTTGTAAAGTAAGTTACGTCTACATCTGCGAGGCTGCTACATTGAAGACAATTGAAACATCTCGAGCGGTTACAGTAAAGCCGGTGTATATATCACAACGCACCAATCACTAACATTGATAGAATCAAAACAAACAACCCATTTCTGCCAACCGTCGCAATGGCAGATCCTGCTGATCTTGCATCGACCCTAGGGACTTGGATAGCTGCAATGCTAGCCTTGGTTGCCTTAGTTGGCATCCTGACAACCGTCCGACTCATGCAGGGGAAGCGCGCCGAACGCATCCGCGCTCTTAATGAAGTTGACAGTGTTAGCACTGGCTATATACGGGAATCATGGAAGTTTACCGAGGAAATCCGCATCCAGAGCGTCCGCGTCCCCATCCTCAACCAATAACCTGGCAATGCTTCGCCCAAAGGCAAAGTGCTTAAATTCAAGGAGAAGATAGGGGCCATGAGTCGCTTTGACACTTCATCGACGGGCTGGGTTAACCTAGCTAAATTTTTGCGGAGCTATATTCGTCAGATCTCATCTATGGGGACTCTTTGCTTATCCGGAATGACGAGACCTGGCTTCCCATCCACCGCTTCGTTATGCTTGCAATAGGATTGCGAGGCAGATACGGCCATCGCTTCGACGAGGGACAGTCACGGAGGCTTAAACCGACTGCTTGGCTGTTTACTGAAGGCTCGGGTCGTACTGACAATATCGCCTATGAATCAGATACACACTCTTCAACACACTCTTCAACACAGAGGCTTTCTGGGAGTACTGGAATTATGTGGTGGCGCCAACAGCTTGATTTGAAGGAATCGAGATTCGACGAAGTATATTTCGCAGCACACGAAGACCCTGATAACTGGGATCTCTCTGCCGACCCTACACCACTCTCGGAACTCTTTAGGCTATCGATTGGGTGCCTACTTATAGCTGGTCAAGGAGATGATGGAAAATATAATGGGGGAGAGGCGGTTTTAGACCTAAATTACAAGGAACCAAATATGACTATTGTTACTCGACCTCCAAGGGTTTCCCCGGAGACTGAGGAGCAGAATACCATTGCAACACAGAATACAACTGAGGCCCAGAATGTCACTGCGACACAGAATACAACTAAGGAGCAGAATACCACTGCAACACATAATGCAACTGATGAGCAGAATACCACTGCAACACAGAATACAGTTGAGGCCCAAAATGTCACTAGGGCACAGAATATCACTGTGGCTCGGGATATGGCTGAGGATTGTTTTAAGAAGCGCGATAGTATTCGATTCGCACACCAACAATGGGTTCAAGCTATGGGAGTTACTTGTAATAGGGTATATTATATTCAAATTCCGGATGACTCAGAAAACAAGCCAGAAATTTTACCCAAAAGTTTACAGCGAATTGTCTTGGGCATTATGAGATTACATCTCAGCTCGAGAGGGTTCCTATCTCTAAGCAAGGGAGCCTTAAGCTCTCTTTTACAACCTCTCGGAAACTATGAAGGATTTATATTACAGGACATCGCAGAAAACGTGGACGTTGCTTCGACTGGTTTAATAAAAGACCTTCGGGACCATATATCTCGGGGGAAACTCGACGGATTTAGTCGAGGAAGAGCGGCACTTTGTTCTCAATTAGATACAGCTCTTGACATAGCCGCCAATCCAATCTTCGAAGGTGAAGCTGCCGCTCGTCCAACTACGGCAGATGCAGCTCTGCCAGGTGGAGCCGCATCTAATCTCCGTCTTCCGAGCATGGATAAATATTTACAAAACATCATCTGGATTTTAGCTATTAGGGAGGCCAAATTTGGTAAACAGATGGTAAGCGTAATGGACGATACATATTCGATCTATGACATTATGCTTAATTTGCAAGGAGGAAACGTCAAACTCGATGCTACAGACTATCCATTGGACTTTAGCCAGCTACCTGATGCTCCCACCGTCACGGAAATTACATTGGATGTTTAACATTACAGATTTGCAATTATCTTCTGCTTTCTTAGGGCATGCATACGAATGTTGGCAGTCGATAATAGTCTAGACTCGGTCCCCTTACTTGATTGCATCGATAGAATGACTCCTGTTGTCCACGTGTCACAAAGCACCTACGCTCCTCCGTTATTCGCGGAGACAGTGAGAAAGCAAGACACGGTGAGAGAACCAAATGTAGTGAGAAAGCTCGATACAGAGTCTAGCAACGAATATACGCCCTCTACTTTAGGTGATAGGGGTAGTTCTATCGCAGGTAGCTTAGATAACCTCGTACACGACGACTAAGATAGCTCTATGAGCCAGTCAGGAATTATACTAAGATATGGCCACTGAGAGTGGACTAGACTGTGAGATGAGACTGTAGGATACGATAGGGCTGAGTGGAGGGTGTGGCGTGCTTATAACAAAAATAAACTTCGTTGTTGATGATAAAGTGAGGGCTTGAAATCATTATAATACACAACGAAAAGCGCATCATAGAACATATCACAGCACATCACAAGGGAGATAGATGTAGGCAGAAGTTAATAGTGTAAAAGGTGCCTTTCGCATTTCCCCTTCCATTCTCTTCTTTAGAACACTGGCACTACAATACATTCGATAGTCTCTAATACGAGTACATCCCGCCCCTAAAATAAAAAACCCAATAATCACGAGTACGACCTATCCACCCACCCCCATCGCTCCCAATGCACTGTAAAACCCCGCCCCATCCGTCCAAAATCCCTATGAAACTCGCAACTGACGTTCTACGATAAGACTCGGCACCACCAACTCTTAGCATTCAATCCAAGATCTATTCGATGCCTCCCAGAGACCTTTTAACCTCTTGCAGCTAGTTTGGTTGGGCCATCTAGTCGTATGGCCGAAATCGGTGAGGAAATCGAGCAAGCACCTCCGCTCACCCCGTCCTGAGAGGAATTGACCACACCAAGCCATGAGGTGACTTCCGTTGAGGTTCGTTCCGATGTTATCAGTGGATGACATACACAGTCCGCAGAGCCAGCGTGTTGGAGAGATGATTGCTGTCTGTTAAAGAAAAGTCAGATTAGCGTAATGTACGTGAAATACGACAAGGTTTATTGTTGCCTGATTTACCTCAATGTAGCTGCCTGTACTATGTAGGGTTGCCATGGGTTGGTCGTCTGGACAGTAAACCGCCAGCATAACCTTTGCCGTGTAGTAGAATTGCCATGCTACAACTAGGGCCAATTAGCAAATGGATTTTAACGAAATGGGGTAACGTTTGGCCTACCATGCCAGGATGCAAAGTATTGGATGAGCGGGAACGAGTCGTTGGCGCTTTCATGAACACCCCAAGGCCTGAATGACCGAGGTAAATTATTTTTCCACCTGTCAATTAAGAACCTTAAACATTTCAAGTCCATAACTGCAGTAGCATTATCTCTGATTGTAGTAGTTGCACTGCCCCAGCAGATAGTGCACACACGGAGTAAAAAGAAAGTCATCTGATTTGTCCATGCTTCGTCCGTCGAAACCGGGAGTTTCAAATCATTCCCGGCTAGACTTAGGTATTCCAAATCGAACTGGCAAGGTTGTTCGCGTAGGAAACATATACGGATGGTCTCTCGCTGATGGGTCCAGAAGCATGCAATCGCAAGGCTGGACTCGATAGGGGACCAGTCAGTACTTCCATCCATGAAAATCGAGGCGGCGCCATTCAGGTGCCGTTGCGCGTCGTTGCCAACTTCGAGGAATTGTTCTGACATGCGTAGAATGACAGTAGTGGCTAGAAGTGCATCATTTGAGGATGTGGCTTCTTCAGAAGAAGATAGGAGTGGGATCAGCAACTCCAATACCTTGCTATTATAGTGTTCCTCTACGGAATTTTCAACAATCCCCAATAGATACATGACATGCGATGCGCAGGCTAGACAGGCGGCAAGAACAAGCGGCTCTATGAGTGCGAGTTGAGGAATGTAGGATTGGAAATAATGGCTCGGGGATCCTATGTCAAGCTTGTAGATATTAGCATAAGCCACCATAATCCTCATAACCCACAATAACCAACATTAGAGCAGCGAAGGCTTTCAAGGCAACTTTTACTTGGGTTCAGTAAAGTGTTAAAAATGCCAAAGCTTAATTAAAAACAGGGATACATACCCAATATCCAGCTTTTGTAACGTAAAACCGAAAAATCTTACACTCAAGCTCATCGGACAAGAGCCTCGCAGGGCCTTGTGATTTCCGCAACAAACTATCATTAGGCAGCTTTTCCCATCCCCCACTAGAATTCGACTTAGAGCTGCAAATACTGTCTCCGACATCAAGCCCACAGTCTGAATTCGAGGTGGTCACGTGCCGAGGGGTATGTGTGCTTCGTAGGATGGCGCCGTTTTGCCCGGATCGCATATCAGTGTCATTGCATCGTGATGAAAAGGGACTAGAAGGGAGCCATGTGATTTCGGATCCATCACTCAGGTTGTTCTGAGTGGGAAAGTGGGAAAGGTGGCTTTCGACTGAGGCCTGAACTCTAGTAGTTGCATTGTCCGTCGGCGAACAATCCCCGAGTGTTTCATCCCGACCCGCTGCTATGGAACCTCGTTCTAGGAGCCCACCATTTTCACCCTGCACCAATTGCTCAGCGACATTCTGGCGGCTTCCCGTCGGTAATGGTAGTTCTTGGTTTACGTTCGCGACAGGAGAAGTAATTTGTTTCTGCTGTTGTAAGGAGGTTAAATATCGGCTTTGGCGAAAACGAAAACGTTTTGTACCATATTCGCAGGTTGTGGGGTATTTGGCATTTCGGCACGTGGAACAAGTCGGTTTTTCCCTGTTGCACTTCACGTGGCGTTCTCGACAGTGCAGACAGCCCGGTTGTCGCATGTCTAAATCTTGATGCAACCAAACCCTGCTTTTTGGGAGTAATTTCGGCGAATATGATCTTTGGGTAGACGTCGGGGTTCACGATAGATTTGTACTCCGTGGGCAAGAAAAGTGACGAGCCTGGACAGTAGCAAGGATAAACCTTGCTTGTGACTTCAGCGAAGCCCCGCAGGCACCGCCGGCACCAAGTAACCAACCACGAAAGCATGGGGGTAATCAATGCCATCTCCACACACCCCCACCCCCCGCCAAATTACTCCACACTCCTCCACACTTCTCCAGCCACTTATGACGTCGTCAGCCAATGATTTCAGTAACCGTCAGCAGCCAATAATTAGTGCCTTGTGCCTTGTGCCTTAGACCGATATCGCCACTCGGCATGTCGAAAACACGCCGTATAATTACTGAATTTGGTAAGTGCGATACCCACAGTCATCGCCATGTTGCTGACATTTCAGAACTGTTATTCCAAAATAGGCGACAAGTCGGCGAGATCACCTGCTTGAAACGTATTGACCGCTCCGTATCTAAATTCCTACGGAATGAATGTACCCACAGTATGAATTTAAATATCACCGTGGGTTGGAACAATTCCATAAATAAGAGGCCCCGCTCCTGCTCATCAAATCGCTCATTCGATCTTCATATCCCGATGTCTGTCGAAAGTTACCACTGTGGAAGAATCTAATTCTGTAAAACATTAAGGACGCGCCACAGAGGAACATCATTTATTCCATCCATCATGGCGGACGCCAATAAGACCCTTGTGCCTAAAAACGACGCAACTACCTCAGATGAAACTTCAAAGGCGTCGCAACTAGGAGAGGAACATCAAGTGGATAATCAAGCCGAGGACCTCGACCCCACTAACCTCTATGGCGTAACTAGGGTGGAGGTTGAGGACTTCATTGAGGAGATGGAGAACGAGATTGTAGTAGCGGGCCCGCAGAAGGTTGGCATGTTCGATTTCACCTATGAAGACCCGAAACACTTTACCTGGTTGATTGTTGCCTTCGCGTCAATGGGTGGGTTACTGTTCGGGCTGGACCAATCCCTAATCAGCGGCGCGAACGTGTTCATGCCTAAAGAACTCGGTTTGAACAAGCGAGAGGTTAGTCTCGTTAATGCGAGCATGCCCCTCGGTGCGGTGGGGGGGGCGTGCTTCCTACATATAGCGAACGAATATCTCGGTCGACGCAAGACGATTATTCTTGCAGCGGTACTGTACACAGTTGGCGCCGCCTTGCAGGCCGGGGCTGTCAACTACGCGATTATGATTTCGGGACGTGTGATTTTGGGGCTTGGTGTTGGCCTAGAAACGGGCACAGTTCCTATATATGTGGCAGAAACTGTGGAGCGAAGACTCCGTGGTAACTTGGTTTCCCTATACCAGTTCAATATTGCCCTGGGAGAAGTATTGGGCTTTGTGGTTGCTGCTATCTTCCTCAAGGTTCCGGACAACTGGCGATATATCCTTGGCTCCTCGGTTGTGTTCTCGATTCTCATGTTGGTGGGGTATGAATTACGCAAAAAGTCATAGCGATGTTGTTACTGACTTTTCTGCAGAATGTTATTCTTAACGGAAAGCCCTCGGTTTCTGATGTACAAGGGCAGGACCCTCGAGGCATACCGTGTTTGGAAGAGGATCCGAGGCCTTGCTTCATTCGAATCGAAGGCAGAGTTCTTCGTGATGAAGCGGACCGTTGACGATGAAGATCGGGAATTCAAAGCCAAAGCTTCTGCCGTTCGGTTTGTCTGGATGGATTTCGTAACGTAAGCTCTAAGAAACAGATTCCGCGAGTGTTACATGAATTTCACTGACCAATCATAAAGTGTTCCTCAGCGTCGACGCGCGTTCGTATATGCAAATATCATGATATTGCTAGGCCAGTTTGTGGGAATCAACGGAATCATGTACTATATGAGTATTCTAATGCAGCAGATCGGTTTTGATGAGGCCGAAAGCACCTATATGTCGATGGTAGGAGGCGGCGCCCTCCTTATTGGCACCATTCCAGCAATCCTCCTAATGGAGCGCTGCGGCCGTCGATTCTGGGCAATCACTATGTTACCGGGATTTTTTATCGGACTCGTTATCTGCGGCTGCAGCTACCTTGTCCCTATTGACGAGAATGTCGCGGCAACGGAGGGACTCTATCTCACTGGATTGATCCTGTATATGGCCTTCTACGGACCATACGCCTGTTTGACTTGGGTCATTCCGTCTGAGGTGTATCCGACGTACCTCCGTAGCTATGGCATGGCGACTTCGGACGGGATGGTGTTCCTAGGCTCATTTATAATCACTTACAATTTCACCGCAATGCAGGAGGCGATGACAAAGACAGGTCTAACGCTGGGATTTTTTGGCAGTATTGCAGTGGTAGGGTGGTTTTACCAGATCCTCCTCATGCCAGAAACGAAGGACATGACCCTTGAAGAGATTGAGATGGTCTTTTCGAAACCGTCAAAGGAGCTGATGAGAGAGAATATTGCAAACAGTACCCGGACTATGTCACATATCTTGCACTTTCGCTTTAGCGAGGCATTTTCTGGATTTTATAGAAAAGATGTCGATCATACGAATGAGGGTAAGAGAGGCTAAAGCAGGAAGGTATGAGGTATCATGGCCTAGCCAGATAATTATCACTATATTGTAGCAACACTACCAGCATCTCAACAGGTTGATTAGCTGAATTTTGAATACACATCTTGTAATACTTTATGGGGAATTGAGCCTATAGTTTAAAATGCTATCCTTTTAATGTCACCATTTTGTAGGCAGAAAGTCTCATACACGAATATTTTCTGTAACTTGTTAACTAATCCCTTCTACCCGTCAACGAGTCTCACATATCGCATGGGCAAGCTAGAGCCACGGAACGTATAAGAACCTAGCAATCTATACGTTCACTTTAATATAGCGTCAGACCCTACAAGTATACTATACTATATATATAGTAAGTACCCAATACAGGCACTGTGTACCTTGTGTAGGTTGCTGGTTAATAAATCTTGACAGGGCAGAGTACATGGAAGGAGGTCGAAGCGAAGAAATACCCTGTGTCAGGTCATTTAGTTGCGTGTGGATTTCCAGTATTGTTCTAGGGGGATTTTACCGGCTAGGTCTCACAGACAACTGTTGTGCTTATGTGAACTCATAGTCCGGTTATATTAAGTCTTTGAGAATAAGTTCTTGTAGCTCAAATTCGATTATTGTTACGCTAAGCATAATCCCTGATAAAATAGATTTAAGTATTCCAACCTCTGGCCTCGCCCTTGGCGAAACCTTCAATTCCACTGGGCTTGAATTAAGCCGCTCGTAGTGAGTATATCCTATTTCCTGTTCTGGCGACACCCTCCAGTCAAATGCCATAACAAGAGCCGCTAAACATATACTTAGCTCCATATATGCCAAATTTCTGCCAATACATGCTCTTCCACCAAGTGTAAATGGTAAAACGTAATCTTTTAGGTTCTGCCATTCCGTCGGAGTCACGTCTGAATGACCCTGGATCCAGCGCTCGGGAATCCATTCTTTGGCCTTATGGAATAGACTCTCATTGCGGTGAAGGGTGTGAAGTGAAGAAGAAACCGTCACTCCCGCTGGTATAAAGTGGCCTGAGATTGTTGCACCGTTGTCCGTCGTTCGCCGTGGAAGTCCAAACCGGACGGGAGGTTGGACTCGGAAAGTCTCATCCAGAACCGCGCGGAGATAGGGAATCTTAATCAGCTCTGCGTAGGAAGCAATAGGTCTTGAGCTTCCCGGAAGTGATTCCCTCAGTATGTTATAAAGCTTCTGTTGCTCGGCTGGGTGAGTAGCAAGTTCATATATGGCATTCGTGAGCGAAATCTGGGTAGTATCGTTTCCTGGTTTCTCGTCAGTTCCATTTCCAGACTATTATAACCCTCAAATGCACTAACCTGCGTTCAAGAAGCTTGTACATTCTGCTACTAAGTCCGGTATTTTCATGAATGCCGATTGTTTCCTAATTGCTTGTTCGTCGGATGACGCAATCTTGAAAAAGGAGAAGAAGTCCACTTCTGCAGGGGTATGTCCGAGACGCTTCACTGACTGATACCTGGCCATACCAGTGAAGAGGTCTGCGGCCTGCGTTCTATATGTTTTATGAGTAACCCAGCGAATGAACTTATATCCAGATGGGCTCAACTGTGCGCAAATGGTATTAAAGTGTACGCCGGTTCGGAAAGAGTCCATGGCTTGGACAGTGGTAACAGTTCCATCCTCGCTCATCGAAAAGCAATCGTCATTTCCCCGATCTAAGAACCCATAGTTAGATGACCAGAGCATGCTCGAGAAGGCATCAAATGTGAACATATTTAACCATGGTCGTAGATCAAACTCTCCATTGATAACTGGATATCGATCTTTCGCTCCTACCCTGCCACCTTCAGTCTGGCGCTTTAAGGCGCCTAGCAATTTCCTGACCGTATCCATTACCTTGGGTTCCATCAGAGTTATATTCTTTGCCGAGAATACGGATGAAACATTTCTCCTTTTCAAAGAATGAAGTTCTCGGCTCGTAGTGTCGGCCATAGAGGGCGTGTCCCCCGCTAGGTTATCATAGAATATATCCTTGATAATTGACGAGCCGTGACCATAGATGTCTTTGTAGGCTTTCGGGTCCGCAAAAGAGAGATGGTCAGGAGCGATTCGAGTTACAGGACCATAGTGATAGTGCGCCTCATCCACTGCAAGATATTTTTTGCCTTTCCAGTTGTGATAGATGGCCCATAATGGTGTCAACGCAGCAATCGGAGAGGGCGACGGGAATCGGCGGAGTGACTTCGCATCAACAATATAGTATATAATGGGATAAGTAATAACAAATGCAATGAGCAAGAAGCTTACTGCAGTCTCATTATGAGCACAACTCCTATACTGTCTTTAGGGTTTACTTACTTAAAATTAGCAGAGCCATGTTTGGAGGTTCTATTTGTGTCATTTCAGACTTTCCCCCTCGAGCAGCATTCATTACTTATATCCAAAATTGCAATGCGTCACATCACCCAAGTAAAAGAGCCGAATTCGAGACCAGATGTTCATATTCGCGTTGGCTGACGATGATAACTGAGCATACGGTGGTAGAGGGGACCACCATGTGTCGCCTATACCGCATTTGGTAATTTTCGGCGAGCCGAATATGAACATTTCGCGGTCAAGTCTGTTTCCAACGCGTAAGCAATCCATTCACTTTTCACTATCGTCACGAAAAGCTATTCCGGTGCTAACTCGGCGCATTTTGCCTTTAAAAAAACTCCCTAACAACCCCAAATACCCCAAATACCCAATCCCGGCAAACTAGACGGCGCCATGGACCTCAATTGCTCGGATACGAGGCAATATAAAGGCACCAAACACGATGTAGAAGGCACTCAGCACATCTAGAGGTATACTATCATAATCCCGCTCCAAGTCTCCCGGTGGCCTAACTGTGACTAATGTGACATAAGAGAAGCTTCATCGGCGAAGTGTTCTAGGAGGTAGCTCAGATAGGCCTGTAGATGACGACTAAGATAGATAGCTCTATGGGCTAGGCAATATTTGCAGCAAATTTTGTTAAACCCATTGTAGCTAATGAACCTTCAATATGGGACCATATCGTCGCTCGCAAAGTCTACCAGGAGTAACCTCATCACTGCCGCGTGCTCGCTCTCGGGCCCCTACGACAGTGGCGCCTGGCCGTCGATATGTTTGATGAACAGCTTGAAACCCGCCTCGACCGTACCCACCTTTTGAAGAGCCAGCTACAACGTCGTCCGCTTCACAAGTTGCAGTAACTTCTTGTGCGTGCACACAGGGCGTCCTACTCGTTCTCAGTTGTATGCTATCCATCATGCATGTTTTGCCTCTAATGTCATAGTCTGGTTTGTCATAATCCTGGCGAGGAATCGACTACGCGGCTTTAACTGATATACCCTATCCCCACCAGCCGACGTTACTACCTCTGGAAGTTCCAACAACATTATTAATATAATTCTACCAAACGTCTCTAATCACATTTAAAATTGTTACTTACACTATATCGACCGACGCTGGCTTATAAATTCCTCTTGGCGCAAATAATGGGCTTTGACTAGGGCTCGAATTACAAATGGACCATCCCTTACAAACTCACCCCCTGCAACCAAAGCATGGAGAGAACCTCTATAATTACTGTAAAGAACAGACTATCGATCGCCTCTGAACGCTCAGTTACTCTCACACTATCCCGCACTTTTTGCTGTTTAGTCTAAGACGCCTATCGTTATTTTACGCAACAGTCACAATCACAATGGCTTCTTACCTCGTTACTGGTGCCTCTAGAGGCTTCGGCCTAGCACTCGTCCGCGAACTAATTTCCATCCCCGCCACGGACGTTGGAACAGTCATCGCGTCCGCACGGGGCGATTCCCCCGACTTGGACGAGATTGCGACGAGTTCGTCCGGTCGAGTTATCGTTGTCAAGCTCGACGTAACCAGCCGAGAGTCCATCAAGCAAGCGGCGGCCGAAGTCGAGGCTAAACTGAAAGGCAAGGGGCTGGACGTTTTGATTAACAATGCTGGTGTCTGCCAATATTCTGCTGATGGAGTGAAGTCTATGTGAGCCTTTTATTTGTTTATTACGCTTTCTTTGCTGCGAAATTTAAGTGTGTCAGGAGTCGGATCCGCTAACCTCAATCACTTCAAGGGATAATCTCGAGGAAAGCTTCGCCATAAATGTCCTCGGAGTTCATTTGGTGACTCAGGCATTTCTTCCACTTCTACAAAGGGGGAGCCTCAAGAAGGTTGCTAACATGTAAGACGAAACCAACCCCACATCAATATCATTTTGGGTTTTGACAGGACCAAGCTCCACCACCCTCGGCTCTGTTACTCTAGCTCATGCGGTACATTACCTCCCCGCCCCTTCCTACAAGATCTCGAAAGCGGCAATAATTGCCCTCACCGTCCAATACGCCCTTGACCACGAAAAGGAAGGATTTAGCTTCATCGCCCTTTGTCCTGGCGTACGTACCCGCTATCTCTTCTTCCTGCAATACCGAATAATACTAAGAGACTGTCGTCTTAGTGGATGAAAACCGATCTGGGCGGTGGCGACATAGCGGACTTGACAGCGGAGCAAGGCGCCAAGGCTTTGTTGAACATTATCTTTACACCAGGGCAGAAATACAATGGGCTGATGCCAAAGGTTCTGGTCAAGGGCTGGGAGAAGAGCGCAGGAAATAACCAGTACGATGGAGCCATTGCTCCATGGTAATGGCTCCGCTAGTCTTTCTCTCTGCCTTTATAATACCGATCTCAACGCTTCAGTGCGCCAAGGCCCCGTTTGAATATGCAGAGACTGTTGAGTGATTTGAGAGGGAAAATTCGAGAGATAGTACTACTTTAACAACTTGAGTCTATCCATATACACAAACTCTAAGGTGCTGCTAAGGCCTCAAAAGCTTTGCCAAATATCGTCTAGCAGAATGAATCGGTACTTCCCAAACAAAGTATGCTCACCCACGGACCCTATCCTACTCATCCATGGACGTCCACTGTCGCGGTGCAATGCGTTGTTTGAAATTGACTTACGTTTGGGTGATTAAGGTAGTTGAGGTGGTCGTGATCATAAATAAGGCAAAGGGTGGCAAGGCTCACTTACTAGGGCGGATACCACCCGTTTAACGATTATCTAGAGGATTGCTTGAGATCAGTGTATTAGGTGTAAATTCACTGGGTGTAAAGTACAAATGCAAAATGTATGCCATGTCGACACCCGAAAGTAATCTGCAAAACGAACTATAACAGTTCTGACTAGATATCCCCACTTCCTAAACACTCGAGTTGTTCCCAATTTTGTAGGTGCCGTCTAGGCGGACCTCCTCTACTACCATCGCCGTGTATCAAAACATCCTTATCACCAGCTCTGCACGCCCACTTCTGGCAGAGAGACTGTGGGGCTAGTCCTTCAAACACATCGCAGGTGTGAGTTCCTAGAATAGGTAGAAATTTAAATGCGCTGGTAGAGGTATCAGTTCACCATTCATACACCGTGAAATTCGGATCGAAAGAGTTGCTTACTGTCCGCTGCCGCCAGTCGCCAAGAAGAGGTTTTGAAGATGAGGATAATGATCAACAATGAAGTCACCTTGGGGGGTGTCGGTGTACCAACACAGGTGTTTCTTAACAAAGGGTCGTTCTGAGATTGATAGCGAGAAGAAACGCCGTAATCCTTCCCGAAGTGAGACTTCGGCGTCCTCTGGCAAGTATGAGGCTCTAGTACCATCTCCATCAAGCCTTGGAGCTGAGACCTGTTGCTGCTCACCTGCAGGTGTGGTCATTGAGACGCGAGACTCATAGCCATAGCCATGCCGAGCACATTTCAGAATATTCGAGCCTGGCGAGGGAGGAAAGACGAAGAAGCCACTAGCAAGATCGATTGTAATGGGCATTCTGCGAAGCATATTGGCTTCATCAGCAGTGAGTTGGGTGAAGCCCACTGGCTGAGCTGTGCTGACGGCATTTGGGGTAATATCTATAAGCCGAGGCGTCCATGCACCTGTAGCTAAAATCACATGCTCTGCGAGCAATGGAGGGCCTTCCTTAACATTCACGCCAACAACACGCGTGTCATCTAGGACGAGAGAATCAACCGAGCCACGAGCGCCAGTGAGAAATGATGCGCCCAAAACCGCGCACTGCGATGCCAGGTAGCGCACTGCTTCGGTGCTATCCACCCAGCCGCCACGTGGGTTCAGATATCCTTCACAGTCTTGTAGCGTGCCACTTATAAACTCGCGGTGGGCGTCTCGAATGCACGACGCATTATCAAAGATATTGATCTCCCCGCCTTGCGACTGGACTTGCTCCTTTGCCTTGTTCAAATAGGAATGTCCGCCTTCGTCTGAGATAATGAGGATTCCACTCTCATGGTAATATCGCGAATACTCGGATTTCCAGCCGGCAACAGCTTCAACCGCCATTTTCATATACTGCGCATCAGCGTAGTCGGAGCGGATTATGCGCGAAAGGTCGACACTGGATCCATCGGGAACGGGAGGGGGGTGGCGATCAAGGACGGTAATCCGAATGTAGCCCCGTTGGCAAAGCTCACGCGCCAGAGTCAAACCAAAAACACCAGCGCCCACAATGATAATAGAAGCCTCCTTAGAAGACATGGAGGATGATGCAGGTTTCTCTCTATGTGATACGATTGGAAGACGATCTATTTGAAAACCTGTATTTAATTTCTGGGCGTAGAAATTAATTGCAAATGTAAACGACTTTCGTTTGAAGGGCTATATCGTACGGATATTGCAACATGTCCGAGAAAGTAGAAAGTCGTGTAATGCAGTTCGAGACTGGAAAATCATACAATGCATTTACAAAATGAAACGTCGTTCGATGTAGCTGTGGAATAAAGGGCGTAGTTAAGGCCACTAGTAATTTTAGGTGCAGTTTAGCCTAGAACCGCCACAGCTGCGCATCCTAATTTTGTTTGACATCGTCCGGGTATGTCAAGCATATCCCCTTCACCAACGAACAGAAAACCACTTCCCTTTCTAAACCCCTCATTAACTCAATTCTCAAAATAATCAACTCACACGACCAAAAAATCCCGCTCGCTCAGTCTCCCCTCATCCACCCCTCTCCCCTCATCCACCCCTCTCCCCTCATCCACCCCTCTCCCTTCATCCACCCCTCTCCCCTCATCCACCCCTCTCCTTGCCTCCCCATCCATGAAACCATGCACATAAGCCGCATTAACAACCGTATACCTCCCCCCCTCCGCTGTCCTCAATAGCAACGGCACCTTCCCCCCTTCCACAACCACCACCAAGTCCCCCTCCCTCACTCCCTCCATCACCATCAAAAAGAGCCCGTTATCCGCCTTCGTAAACATCCACCGGGTAGACATTCTCTCCATCATCTGCCCCGAGCTTAACAAATCACAGAACGAATACCAGCTTGATTCCCTGGTCAACGGCTGCCTCATCCGAAACGCTGCGGCATCCTCAGCGATCTGTGGAGAGGAGAGTCGCTCAATAGGGTACGCCATGCAGTCTCCCACCAACGTCCTCCAAAATGCCTGGAACTGCGACTCCTCCCCATTCACATACCTCACCCCCTCCTCCAAGACGCCAGAGCGGAAATAGAGTCTCACATACTCATGCAGGATCTGGAGTTTCCAGTCCGGCTCCTCCGCATTATACTCATGATGCGCCCATGCATCGAATAGCAGCGGTCCCACGTGCCCGACAACCGTGCCGCGGAGGCGTAAGATAGAGCCCCCCAGCACGGCGCAAGGGAGGTTGCATTCTGCGCGCCCGGCGCGGTAGATGTCACGCTGGGCAAAGAGGAGGGAGGAGTACTGGCTTGAAAAGTCGTCGTAGTGGGCGCATGCGAAGTCGGGGACCCAGGAGGGGATACTCGGTTGGCGTTCGGAGGGGTAGTGTGGGGGGGACTGAAAGGGGTTCTGGGTGATGATGTAAAGGTTTGCGGTCCTGTTGATCTCAAGGCTAACGACTTTGGTGTAGACCTCCGCAACCGATTTGCGGTAATCAACTTCCATCTCCTCGGCTTGTGTGGTGAGGCCGAGGAGGCCGTAGATCTTATCCCTCGGATCTGTGGCATCGCAGCCCTTGAAGCGCGCTAAGACATCCAGCAGCCCATCCTTTACCCCAGCCTGCGTTCTCGAGCGTTGATTCTGTACATTCTTCACCCTCCTAAATACCCTCCCCGCCATTGACCCGACAGATCCGTGTCCCCACATCATATGAAACGCATCGGGTACCCCGTCTCATCTCCCAGAAACGAGGCTACCATATCCCAATCCAGCGTCTATGTCCCGATGACGAGGGTGATGCGCGCCGCGACCACCAGCTCCTGCATCACCCATATACGCGACCAGAGGGGGGAGAAAAGGAAAAGTCGGCGCAGAGACTTGAGTTGTTCGTTATCGAGAAGCCAGGCATCGGCGCTTGGGTCCGAGGGGGTGGAAATTAAAGTCCCCCTCCTTGCGTCGCTGAGGCTCGAGCGAGGCGATATCGCGCGTGCAAATCTTGCGGAATGACGATGCGCCTTCTTCCATGGTCGTGAGGGTTTTGGACATCCACTGCAGGCTCGCGTTTTCATCCCACTCCCGTTCTTGGTCCGCGCCCTCGCCGGCCAGTGTGGATGTGTTGGAAGGGGGCGTGGGAACCATCGGATGCAGCCAAACCAGATTCCTTCTCGCTAACTCGTAGATCCGCTTTCATCAACATAACCTGCTCTCCCCTCTCAACACCATCGCCTTGGTTAATACATACAGCGTCCACCCAGATGATCCTCTCGCCATCTATGAGCTGTAGATGCCGCAACGCGAGCTCGAGATGCGGAGTTACTGCGAGAGGGCTAGAATCGAGCGTGATTGTGTAGGTGAAGTTGGGAGGGCCCCAGACGTAGGATAGGGTCTCGTAGGGAGGATGGAAAGCCAGGGGGTGGTGTGTTACGTGACCCTGGAGAGGAAAGGAGAGGGAGGGGGATGGGTGGAGGTGGAGGAGACGGATTTCGTGCTGGGTTGGGTTGAGTGGGGGGTAGAGGTTGACCATCTGAGGGGGTTAGGTGCTTGGTAATATATTGGTGGGGTGCTATGGGAGATAATCCCCAAAATTGGAATGTTGAGGTGTGGAGGCTCGGTCCCGATACCCCGTAACGGGGAGAATCATTAGGGTGGTTGAGTAAAGGTAAGGATAGCGAGGCTCACGTGCTAGGCTGTCTGGCAGTGGTTTAATCGTTAATCATATCCCAATGTTTGCTTGGGATCCGTGAATTCGTCGGGTGGATGATAACCAGCGAATGCCCACTGTTATGTCTTTCTCCCATTTTTTACCTTTTTATTACTACATCCATTTTCGCTGTTTAATTAAACCCCATCTTCTATTTACTGTATTATTTACCTATTTTATACGTATATTATGTATATGGTCTTTTCTTTACATTACGCGGTGAGTTATATAATAAGAGATTACATTATTTTCAGTTTACAAGTGTATTTATTAATTTTATTAAGACGCATCGTCCCTTTTAAAACGCTCCGTTAACAGCAGAAAATCACCTATAAACCACTTAAGCTAGACAGTTTTACCGAAGCACGAGTAAATCAGACATGATATATATTGGTACTATGTTAACACAATATATTCTTAGCGTTCGTTGGTAGAGTATCGTTTGCGCTCTGTACCTCGATCGAGTGATGTCTGCGCAACAGCTCCATGGTACAAAAAGAGGGGACACTTAATCCCCCATGTCTCTGGCGCTCCCCTCTCCACCCAGCCGTTCTCTTCAGGCATCAAAATTCAAATCGGGACGCTGTCATAAAATCAGTATCGTAGCGGATAAATAACAAAAGAAATGAATTCGGGTTTCTTTACACGTCGACCCAGAATCGGGTGTCATCAGTCAAGTACGAGCCACTCTCTAGCTGTTGCTGGGTCCATTCAATGGCGCTCATGTACAGCGCAATGTCGCTTGTGTTCGGATCCGCCAGACCCGACTCGCCGTTTCGGTGGCCAGCGACCCATCTTTTCTAGATATCAGCTCCTGCGCTAAAGAGGAGGACCGGGGAAGCGAAGCGTCGCTACTGACGTTTGAAATCCGTAGAAGCTCTCCGACTCATGGCGGCACTGGATATCCTGCTCCAGGTTCGAGTTCAAGACGGCGCCGTTGTTATAGTCCGCAGTGCTCTGTCCCTGGAATTGGCTGCAGCTCGCACGGAGCATGCCCCAGTTCTAGTCTCGGTCAGACCAATCTATCGTCATCGAGGATGACAGATGCTAAGGCTTCATGATGACCGTACCTGCTTGAAGATGCCAAAGTTGGCCGCGTCATCGCTCTTGTTATCACCATATCTGTCCCCCGTTCGTTAGTCCTGGTGACGGATGGACACAACACGCACGCTACCTACACGTAATCGGTGCCCATGTTCTCGGTTTCCATCATGGCGATGGCAAGATCCTCCGTCGTGCCCCCAGCGCTTTGGATTTGCTGCTTGCGCGCCCCGAGGCCGGAGACGGTGTACTGGCCACAGCCGCCTCCAGAATTGGTTGGACAGGTGAGCCCGGCTACCGCAGTGGAGAGGGCAACGGTGCTGAGGATAGAGAACTTCATATTGCTGAGATGTGGAGTGCGGATGGTTCTAGAGTGGATGGAGGAGTAGAATGAATGTAGTGATAGAAGGTTCCATCTCACGACTCATCGCTAGGCTTAAGTACTCGCGATGGGACGATGCCTTTCGTTTTTGTTTTTTAAAAAAAATCCAGGTTTAGATTGCCTCCGCGCTGTTAACGGCCATGTTTTGAATTGCTTCCGCACTGTTAGTCGTCAGCCTTGAGTCTTTGTGACCGGCCTCGCCGCACTCCGGTGTGCACGGTGTAGGTGAAAGAACACGGACAAGGTCCCTCCGACGAAGCGAAAATATGAAGTCCCATAAGGTTACGCTGTTCTTGGTGGGAAGGCTAAGAATAAAAGCGATTATCCCCACTTAATTGGGCACGGAGAAGGAGTTTGGAATAAATTAAGTTTGCGAATGTGTATATTTTAGATGGGTGATGACGTCTTGGTTGTTTTGGGGTGATCCAATTAATGCGAATTCAACAGCTCTGGAATTGCCGCCATATTAACCGTAGTAACACCGTAATGAACATCAGCCTTTTACAGCCTCTTGAGAGTTAGGAGTATGGTATGCCGTGGTCACGAAAGGCTCCTTCCAGACTATGTTATAGTCATATTATGTTATAGTCATAGTCTGGAAGGAGCATGGTGGTCCGTTGTGCCACATTGGAGATACAGTAAATAAAGATGACGAGTAAATAAAACAAACACCGAAACGGGCCAGTCTATCTAGGCACAAACACAGGAGAAAAACACTCGAAGGAGTGGGGCTACAGACGAGCTGGATGTCTGAGGCGGAAATGTGAGTGCGTAGCGAACTTCCTCCGTCCGGCATCTCGTTACTACTAGCGGTGCTAGATAATGCCGACAGTAGCTAGTGGCGGGAAAATGCACAATTGAAGGTACGACTGTGGTGGCAGTGAGTGGGACAAGAAGCAGCGGTGATAGCACGCTTCACGTTCCATATGTCCTCCCGCATGCTCATGAGCCATGGATGCATAGCTGACACGTAGCCATGAACAGTGACAAACCGGTTCCCTCTAGTACAGGCTTCACCACTAATTTTGCTCCCTTTTCACGCGGCCATGTTTCGCCACAGCACATAAGCACAAATGATGTTAGAGCCCTCCTCGTCCTCTAGGCTGAGATCAGGAAGCTCTCAATACTACGCGTTTGGCTCGCCACCGTCACCTAGCGAGTTGAGCTTGTAATGGTCTTCCAGCCACGAATCCCCCAAAAGGTTGAGCTCGTACGCAGTTACTGCCTTAAATGAGATTGTAGTTTTAGAAGAGGCACCTGCGAGACTGCGTGCCAGGTACTGGTGCCGTCGGATGTTTGTGGAGGCACGGTTTGAGAGAACCCCAATTCCCGCTATCCTTCATAACTGAAATGGAGGAAAGTGGACCATGTGAGAGGCCAGCAGTGGCACTGGGCAGCGTCTAGAGTAGGTTGGACAGGCTTGTTACCTAGAATCTATTCGTAGGAAAGGTTGCGAGTTGTCATTTTTTATGGTGAGTCGAGGTCGCGAGGCAAAGGTTGCAAATGGAAATGCTACGTGAGGCAATTGGATTTTCCTTTATTTCTCTGCCTTATCATGCTCCGTAATTACCCGTGCCCTTGGGGGGTATAATGGCCCCGTCTTTCTACATTTTCCGTGCCTAAGTCCAAATCGTCGACCTACTTACCCTTGCTCGCCTCGCCTACCCTCTCAACATGATCACCCATGGCCAATTTAAGTAATTAGGCCTCTAATTTATGCTGCTATACTTAGTTTCTCTTATAGACTAGAGATAAGAAGATATAATTGAGGCATAGAGGACGCTCGAATATATACAATTTCCCTAGGAATGACTTGCATGAGACGGAAACACTAGGCAAAATATCATATCATCTATCACACGACGGTAGCTAGACAAAACTCAAAATCTACAGTCTCATTGGACCAGCTAGGGATCTCAAAACCTCGCATCCTTCGCCCATGTTCTCGGACGCGTCCTCCATCACCGTCTCATTAGTTTCCAGCCTCAACCGCCTTCCGCTCCCCACCCCCCATGGATGCCATATTGGTGCATTATCATCTTTATAGCGGTTTGGGTCAAGGGACCGCACAAAACTAATATAGTAATGCATCGTCACCGGGACAATATCTGCATTGACACCCACGAAGGAAGCCGCATATCTCCCGGCGTATCCCGGGCCAAAAATTGCATCCGTATCAAAGGCATGAGGGACCCCAAGCCCAGCCGCGATCTGTGGAGGGTCCTGCATGTTAAATCTGTATCTCCATATCTTCCACGGGGAGTATAAGCGTGAGAAGGATAAAGCGAGGTGATTTCCTGGACATGTGAAAGTGGCGTCTCCGTAGGCT
The DNA here is from genome assembly GCA_001630595.1 of Pseudogymnoascus sp. BL308. Classification (NCBI taxonomy): domain Eukaryota; kingdom Fungi; phylum Ascomycota; class Leotiomycetes; order Thelebolales; family Thelebolaceae; genus Pseudogymnoascus; species Pseudogymnoascus sp. BL308. The sequence goes on along the minus strand of LMYD01000052.1, from coordinate 16,671 downwards.
GCTGCGACGGAGGGGAACCAGGCCTGCTTTGTAGGTAGAGGAGACCTCAAGGGATAAGCGTCAATCAAAGCGTCGATATCGCTTTTGGTTAGAGCGGGGTAGTTGTTTTTTAGGAACAAGGAAAAGTCTGCGGGGCTGGCTGCATCGCTGGCATAGGCGGTGCCTTCGTCGTTGGTATTGGTGATAAGCATAGGAACTTTGACGAACTGCCCCGTTTCGAATTGCCGGTACAGCGACCCCTGCACGAGGCTCCCATCGATAACTGGCAGCCACGTCCAGTGAGGCAGGGGATCCTGAGAACGTGCGCCGGGGTAGGCATGGACAATATTCGCGGCTGCGATGGTGGTGAGATTGGCAGTGCGCAAGCAGCTCATTGGACTTGGATCGCCCAAGCAGGCCGTGTCGTTTAGAAAACGGTTGAACTGCCACTGCTTCTCGGAAACCGTAGTTAGAGGTGGCCAAAAGCTGGACTGGCTAGCTGCACCGACGAATAGGTGGTCGTTTCTGCCCCCGTAAGCTGTGAGGTGGTGGGTTATAGATCCACCTCCGGCGGATGTGCCATGAAGAACGACATGGCGCGGATCACCCCCGAACTAATGAAATACGTTACTCTCAAAAGCTAGAAGGAAATGACGGGAAGGATTAACTACCTGTTTAATATGCTTCTGAACCCACTGCAATAGCTTCCTTTGGTCTAACAGGCCAACATTAAGATCTCCATCCTGCCGAACTTGCTCGCCTGCAAGAAAACCGAGCGCACCGACGCGGTAGTTGAAGTTTACGAGCACGATATTGGACTGGGATTCTCGGACAACTTTCGTCCCATTATAATTATTGTCACTGTTTTGCGCATAACCACCGCCTTGGATATAGACCCAGACAGGAAGTTTAGAAGCCCTGGTGGCATTCGACGGGGTAAAGACATTGACAAATAAGCAGTCTTCACTACTGGATGCAGACGGAGTCTGCGAAACGCCCAGACACACTGGGCCAAACTAGAGCGATGTTAGCTAAGATCCGTTCTTGGACAAAGGTTTCCCTCTTTGCTTACACTAGAAGCCTCTTGGAGTCCGTCAAAGGGAAGTGGATCTTGAGGAGCTCGGAATCGAAGGTCGCCTAGTGGTGGTGCCGCAAAACGCATGCCTAGATACTGGTCTACTCCGATCGCAAGCCTTGAGCCCAGGTATTGTGCATAGCCCAGGTCAACTTGCGATGTGCTTGGCGTGTTTTGGACTTCCTGTAATCCATATGCGACTGCAACTGCCGACAGACACAGAAGATAACGACGATTCATTATTGTAAAGAATCTAAATCAGAGCAAAGCCTCATGGAAATATTGATGTTTGCTAGATAGTTTGAAAATACTGGTGACATTTATCTCGACTTGATGCTGCATATGCTCGTGGTGTCAGCGACGAGCGGAGAATGTGTGCACATGATGATTTTGGATCACATATGCAGTCTAATTCCAGGATACCTGGATTCCTCCCTACGACCGATCATTGTGGACATGTTTAGTGGGGAATTCCGTCTGCTATTGGAACATTCTCTAGCGTGCATTCCGTTTCCAACGTAAAACATAAAATACTTGTTTAGTCTATGCTAACTTCGGCACAAACACACCCGCTTTCGGCGCCGCTCGAGGCCACAAACTCTAATTCGGCTGAACAAGCAGCGAAGATCCAACGTCAAACGTGTGGGGAAAACAGCTAGTACGTGTGTGGGGCGGCCGTTCATTTGCGGGGAAGAACCAAGGGTCCTAAAGTTGGCGTGTAGAACGCTTACCTCGTCTTGTCTTCGTCATCCCGTGCCAAGAACTTCGTGATTATCCTTGACTTCATTTGTACATTTGACGACGGAATTTCTTTACATTGGCGGAAGGAAAGCTTCGCCGTCGACCGAGGCGAATAGTCCATCGGCTAAATTCTGTGCGTATGTAGTCTGTAAAGGCGAGAGTATGCCACTTCACTTACCTGCTTATATAGTAGAGGAATTCTAGGCTAATAGCTATGCTGGGAATAGCTGCACCTTCGGCTAATTGTCGGTTATATATGCACCGAGAGACTCGAATCGCTCCGTATTCTGAACAAGGCGAACGAAACTGCCAATATTTAACAGGACGAAACTGCCAATATTAAGGATGAAGATTACCTTTCGACGAGACTCCAAGCGTCTCATTGCCCAACGAGGAAGAAGTCAACCCGAGAAATATGGTAAGAAACATGCACCTGCGGAATAACGATATACTAATGTTGGTAGGCACTCAATCTCTCAGCATTAACCTCATGGGGCATCGCAACCAGTGCAATCAGCACATTTACACAGTTTGCTGACCCCGCACATCAATACCGCCCTAAGATCCGGTGGTGGTGGATCCACGGAATAGTTGACCCTACTGAAATCCGACGTGAGGTTGATCAAATATCCTCTGCTGGATTCGGCGGCATAGAGATCCAGGATGTGCATCACAGTGTCACGGAAGGCACTGTCATTGGCGATCTACCAACAGAAGGCTGGGGCGGGCCTAAATGGCTCGATGGCCTTACCGCTGCTTTGAATGAGTCTAACTCCAAAAGCCTGGATCACGATCTGGGGTTTGGTCCCTGTTGGCCGTTAGGAGTCCCCGGATATGGGGCAGACGATACCCCAGAGGCAAAGGAGATTGCGGTCGGGAGGACTTTTGTCAGCAATGGAACTGCTTATAGCGGTAACGTCCCAGCACCGCTAGTTAAAGCAAAGTCTGGAGTTTCCAACCAGACCATCATTTACGTTCAGGCTTGGAGAGTCAACTTGGCTAGTAACATCTCCGATAGTCGAGTTATAATCGACCAACCCACCCTGATCGATCTCACCGCGAACGTCTCGAACGGACAGATTACATGGACACCCCCCGATAACGCAACATGGCTTCTGCTTTCCGCCTGGCTGCGTGGGACCGACCAAGTTCCAGAGGATAGCCCGCACACAGACGGGATATCGTATGTGGTTGATCATTTTTCGCTAGCAGGTGCTCAAGTGGCAACCGATTATTGGGAAAGTAATATCTTGAGCTTCAGAACTGCGCAACAAGGGTGCTGCTATCATGGAAGATTCTCTCGAAATGGTCAGCAACGGATACTGGACGACCAAATTCCCCGCAGAGTTTCTACGACGGCGTGGTTATAGCGTTGCGTCTATCCTACCCATCATTTTACAGAAAAGCAGTAAATACCTATTTGTATTTGCTGATGCTGACCTGACTCGTGGCGCTCGTAATGATTATTGGAATACGATTAGCGACCTGTATGTTGATTACCATATCAAGCCAATAAAGTCCTGGGCTACGGAAAATGGTCTCAAGTACAGAGTCCAGCCATATGGAGGTTAGTTTGCCTACTGTTCCTGCGACATGTCAACGTGGACGATGGTTTGGCTAATACAGTTTAATGGCATTTCCCCTGGACGGAATGAGAGCTGCGTTGTCACTAGATATCCCCGAAGGAGAATCACTTGGGTTTACCTCCATTGACAATTATCGAGCCCTTGCTGGTGCCGCTAGTATGGCAAAGCTGAATATCATCTCCAACGAATTAGGTGCATATGCGAAGTCGGCGTACGGAACTTCATGGGCTAAAGTGCTTGCGACACTCAACCCCCAGTTTGCAGCCGGAGTGAATCAGAATGCGCTTCATGGATTTTCCTATCTCTATGCCGAATCAGCCGTACGGCCTGGCTTTGCTGCCTTTACACCGATCAAGGGCAAAGCCGGTTATTCGGAGTCGTGGGGTCCAAGACAACCGGCCTGGAAGCACGCATCGGACTTCACCGGCTATGTGGCAAGGATGCAATTTTTGCTTCAGCAAGGCGTATCGAAGCACGATATCGCCATCTTTCGACGCAATGGAGCTGTTGATAACAACTACGTCGCTCCTTATTTCACTAGTACCGGTGCAAGGTTAGGATGGAGTGCCAGCTATGTAGACCCGGGACTATTTGAGTTGCCAACAGCGACCGTTTCTAAGGGACGTTTTGCGCCTAGTGCAGCCGACTACAGTCTGCTGGTTATTCCAGGAGACCCTGACTCCGACAACGGGCCAACCTTAACAGCTTCGACTGCGAAGAGAATCCTGAGCTACGCAGAGGCGAGTCTCCCGATTCTTTTTATTGGAAACTGGGCAGATGCTCGCGCATACGGCTTTGGTGGCATGACAAGAGGCTCTACACCAGTGGTCAAGTCTATAGTCAAGAAGCTGCTGTCGTTACCAAATGTGGCCAACGCTACCTCAGAAGCCGACATCAACATTGGTATCGCGCAGCTAGGCATAAAGCCTGCTGTGGAGTTTCCATCTTCGAATCTAGTGTTTCTCCGTCGTCAGGATGGAGACGTTGATCACTACGTCTTTGTTGCGAATTCTAGTAGCTCGGGCGTCTCGGAAAGCATTACCTTGCCACGTCGAAGCCCGAGGTCAGTGCCTATCTCCATCGATGCGTGGACAGGCAAAATATCGGCAGTACCGCTATATCAGGTTACTGCGGATAGGCGCTTGTCGATTCCACTGACGCTCAATCCAAGCCAAGCACAGCTCATATCGGTAGTCCCTTGGGTCAAGAAGAAGCCTCGTTACGCTACGAGTACGACATCGCAGTCTCTCGTGTACGACTCCCACTCTCGCCTTCTCGTCCGGTCCACGGTGGCGGGTTCATACTCTAGTGTGCTAGATGACGGTGAGACTTATCAGACTATTATAAGCAACGTCTTGCCAGCGACGGAACTGAAGACCTAGACCTTGAACGTAGACGACTAGCAACCGGCGGAGGGCAACGGGACAACGGGAGACGTGACCGCCACTCGTATTGTCAAGCATGAGCTGTCACTCGCATCGCTGACTGCGTGGAGTGGCATTCCAGAGCTTCAGGATGTCTCTGGAATTGGTACCTACCGCACAAATTTCACGCTTGGGACTGCTTCAATACCGCTTTCCAGCGATATGGGTGCGTACATCAAGCTCAGCAAGTTCAATGGGTCGTTTCGGATCAAGATTAATGACCAAGATCTGCCACCCTGCGACCCTTTCTCCCTTCAATATGATATTGGGCCGTATGTAGTCAATGGTACGAATACAGTGGAGATTGAAGTCGCTTCTTCTCTGTTAAATAGGATGAGGATTGTGTTTCCGGATGCGTATGGAGAATCTTCAAAGCAAGCCTTTGGCCTCGTCAGGGTAACGATCCAACCCTACACGCAGGCTGTGATTCCGTGATTAGCAGCGAGGGAAAGAACAACATATAGTATGAGCTCTTTGAGACACATAGACATGATGTTAAATAAGCATTCAAAAAACCACGAATAATGAAATGTCGTCGTCACTATTTTGCGTTTCACTCGCTGTACGCGCACATTCGTACTATTTCCAACCATATATCTAGTCGGGCCTCCAACCCCTTATCTATTCCCAGCCACTCCCTCTTTCAATCATCTGTCCCTTAACGCGGTTTTGGACAACACGAGACGCCAATCTCGCTCCCTTCTACCACCCCAGTATCCGTCCACTACTTCATTCAGCGCGGGTGATTTGCTTGCTAAGGAATTGCCAGAGCTAACCTCGTAGAATACAGTACAAACTTGGGGGTTATCCCCTCCGTGGAGTCGAATCTGTCCGGAATAAAGCAGTCACCTTGATTAACTGACTACGACTTGACAGCCCGATCTGCAACCGATTTTCTTGCCCATTGCATAGGCAACTTTCGGCCTGAGGCACCCAAGGCTTATTTACTCAGCAAAACCAATCCTAATTTTATGCCCAGCATGGGGCGGTAACACGGAAACGGAAGGCTGCCACTGCGGGACGGGTTGGGTGTGCTGTCCGAGCTGCCAAAGGGTGCTCAAAATCCTTGGCTTAAACCCCGCAGTAGGTCCCTGCCTGACTTTGTTCCACTGACAACGGATCATCAGCCACACCTTGATTTCCTTAAACTTCAAGGCAACCAATATCCAAGGTAGCTATCCCTTGCGACACGTATTATAACTTACGCAGAATATTGCGTCCCCTAGCAGGTTATATTCCCGACACAATATATCCGCCCTCAATCTTACACGATGAGGCTCATTAACACGATCACTATGGAACTCGAGGGGTTTATGGGCGATGAAATGCCGCCCTACGCCATCCTATCCCACACTTGGGGAGAAGACGAAGTCACTCTACAGAGATTTGCCAATCTAGAAGCAGCAGCTCTACAAAAGGGCTTCGGCAAAATCAAGCACTCCTGTCGTCTAGCGCATGATAACGGCATTGGCTATATATGGGTGGACACATGTTGCATCGACAAGTCCAGCAGTGCCGAGCTAACAGAGGCCATCAATTCCATGTTCAAGTGGTACGCATCCTCTGAAATCTGCTATGCATATCTTTCGGACCTAAATCCCGAGGATCGTGACGATGAGAAAGAACCTTCGCCACGGTTCGCAAAAAGCCGCTGGTTTACGAGGGGTTGGACGCTTCAGGAGCTAATTGCGCCGAAGATCGTTGAGTTTTACGATCGGGACTGGGGGTTTCTCGGCTCCAAGGCGGATTTAAGTCAACCTATCTCTGCTATCACGGGCATTGACAGCAAGGTGCTCCATGACAGCTCCGCGCTATTTGGTATTCCCGTTGCCAGAAGGATGTCTTGGGCGGCAACTCGACAAACAACACGTCTTGAGGATATGGCATACTCTCTACTAGGTATTTTTGACGTCAATATGCCTATGCTTTATGGTGAGGGCGAAAAAGCCTTCATCCGACTACAAGAGGAAATTGTCAAGGATACTAACGACCTAACACTATTTGCATGGCAAGCTACGGAGGCGAGCCAAGAGAGCAGAAGACCATCTGTTCCTCTGAAGTATCGTGGTATCCTAGCTAAATCTCCAGCCGAGTTTGCTAATTCCGGTAATATTGTGCCGAAATCAGATCACAGATTTAACGACGAGTTTGTTCTTACCAACAAAGGCTTGCGTATCAACGCAGGCCTAGCCACTGGGAATTCCGGAGACTATATTTTGAGCTTGAAATGCTCTAGATCAGGATGTTCTAAGCAAGACATTGGTATCTATCTGAGACACCATGGTGCTAATTTATACGCTCGTGACAAGCCTCAAGAACTCGCCGCTCGGGGGGCATCGAACAGCTTGCCATATCCGAAAAACATCTACGTTAGCAAAAACATCGCCAACACAGCGATTTCTGCCTCAGTTGATCAAGCCCGCCACCATGCCATCCGTTGTCGCCAAGGGTTCGATAATGGCTCGTTTATTGATGCGAGGCCCGATAGTCTTTGGGATGCGGAGAATAAACTTTTCTTGACGCAAGGCGTGTCATCCTTTGCGGGAATACTTTACTTCAAGTCAGATTCCATTCCCAATACGCTGGTGATAGCCTGTGCTATGCCGGATAACTCGCCGCCGTGGGCGGTATTCCTTAACGAGTGGGAGATGGAACACATCTCGCCGGCTCTAGCCGACCAGAGCAAGATCTACCAGCTGCCAAAAAGCGTCATGATGAGCAAGAAGGTTGTCCACAGTGAAGGAAAGGGGCCGACAAACTTTAGCATTTCTATGTTGCTTGTAGAAGGGGTAGCCGATCACGAGCCCATGTACTGCATTGATATTGAGACCTAGAACTCTCGGATAGTCTTTACATGCGTTCTAGCCATGGAATTATCCGGAACTATGAGAGCGATGGCAGCAAAATAGAGCAGTGATGGCGCGGGCGGAAGGTGGTGGGAAACGTGACGGCGAGTCAAGTGGGGGTACTTACAGGACGGTGTAGCATCGATATGGGCTGGGGGGGATATAGATGGGTTCCCTGGGTGAACAGCTACGATAATAGACGATAGACTGGTTTGATTGAAAGACATATGCTGAGACTACACTCCTAACTTTCTACTGTATCAAGCTAAAAAGGAAATACAACTATAAAAATACCAGTAGCAACACCCACAAGCACAACTCCGACTTAGAACATAAACCAAACCGTTTCTTGCCACTTTATATTCCCCGATAACAACCCCCTACTCAACCTCACCGTCGCCCTCTTCGCTCTCCTCCTCCTCATCGCCGTCTTTCTCTCCACCCTCCTCCTCTTCACCCTCTCCCTCTTCCTTTTCGCCCTCTTCCTCTTCATCCTCCTCTTCGCCCTGCCTCTGCACCCGTGCCTTCAACTCCTCGACCTCTCTCCGCAAGTTCTTCACCTCAGCCTTCGACGCCTCAGGTTCTCCCCTGGAGCCTCCGCCTTCGCTCCTCGCATGCGCCAACTGAGCCTTCAAGTCGGCAACCTCTTTCTTTAACCCCTCAACCCTCGCTCCATTCCCTTGGTTCGACAAAAACCTCACCTCCTCAGTCAACCTGTCCACCGCCTCATCCCTCCTCCTCTTCAGCCTCTCCGTCTCCTTCACCACCAGCATCCCCATCTCCGAGTTCTTCTGCTCCAAAAGCCGACACCTCGACTTGAACATCTCCAGCTGCTTCCTCTCCCCCGCCATCGCATCCTTCTCCGCCTGCACCTTCCCCCACATCGTCAGCACATTCTCCTTCTCCCCATTCACCCACACCCCCTCCGGCAGCAACGCCTCAACATCCTTCTTCAACGTCTCCACCTCCCTCTCGGCTTCCTCCGCCCTATCCCTCAATCCCTCCGCCTCCCTCAGCGCCGCCCCATTCTTGCGTTCCCACTCGCTCGTCCTGGTCCCAAACCCAGGCTGCGCACAGGCCACAACAGTTGGGCGGCCAACCACCTCGCTCGCGACAGGATCATCAGGAATAGGGGTAACAAAAATTGTCTTCCCCCCCCTAAGCGCGCGATACCTCGTAGAGAGCACAACATCCAGCAGGCCCATCCCCGACGTCTTCACCGCCATATCACTACCGGAGTCACGCAGGTGTTCCCAGATTCTATTATACGTGTCGGAGGCGGTGTTAATGATGAACTTGTGCTGCGCAGCAATGAGAGGCGCCTCGACCTGCCCGGGGTGTTGGATATTGAGCTTTAGCTCGGCGGGGATGGTGGCTTCACCCGCTAGGAGACCGAGGGCTTGTCCATAGTCCCGGTCGAGGACGTGCAGGCGCCCGACCATGGTGCGCATAAAGTGGATGAGCTGCCCGATATACGTCTGGCGCCGCGGATCGGAGGGTGGGAGGTCGAGGGGTAGGGCGGCGAGCAGCCCGCCGGAGGAGGAGAGTGCAGCATCTATCTGCAGGAGCAGCTCGTCGGCGTGGCTCATTAGGCGATTAATCTGTGAGTGCGGCAGCGGGTTGACGCCAGGGCGAAAGGTTGCGGGGTCGCTACCATTGGCGATGAGCTTTACAGTGGCAAGCGGACAGGCTTCGGTTGACGCTGGGACCTTGTGAGGGGGGTCGGGGTGAGTAACGAGTTGGTTGAGGAGGCTGGTCAGGGGTTCGTTCTCGGCAGGGTCTCTGGAACGGTAGGGAGAGGCGAGATCATTGAGAAACTCCAAAGCGTCGGGGCTAGAGAAGAATTCTGCCGTGAGGGGACTGGGGCCTACGCCGTCTGATGAGGAGTCTTTCAAGGCGACGTTATCGGTGAGACTCGCGCGTGAGCTGATGCTCATGGAACGGATGAGGAGCAGGAGACTGCGGGCATGCGCCTTGAGCTCTGCAAGGGTGGGAGCGGTGTTGGCGCGGCTGTCGATGTCGTGGGGGTCCGCGGCGTCATGGGTGGTCAGATAGCTGCAGTTTACGTGGGCGAGGGCACGGGTGAGGTTAGGGTTTTGGCGGAGGTAGATGGATTTGTAGGGTGGGGCGAAGGGGGTTTGCATGACAACAGGGTCAGGGGCACGAGAAAAGGATTTTGTGAGGTCGATAGTGCGGTCCGGAGGAGCGCCAGTACCGCGGTAGTGGGTGAGACGCTGGCGCTTTTGGGAGGCGGAACTCTCGCCGGTTTCAGTGGATGCAGGGCGTTTTGTAGGGTTGGAGGGGTCGGAGGATGAGGCCTGTGCCCCAGCAGTCCTCCTATGCGCCGGGTTTGCTGCTGGGAGGGGCGCCGTGTTGTCTGTGATTGGGCCAGGAATTGTAGTCTGCGGAAGCCCCGTGTTTGTAGTTGGGCCGGGAATCGTAATTTGCAAATTCCCGGGATTTGCTGTTGATGTGGTAGGCACTGTTGCCTGCGGAGCCCCCGTCGTTTCTGTTGCTCCTGTGCCTGTTGCTGCAGCACCCGCTGCCGCAGTTGTCCCCTGCTGATGCGCAGGACCTGCCCCTGGCTGTTGGCCCGGTAGGTTCGCAGCAGCTGATGGTCCGGTTTGCGCAGGAGCTCCACCAGAACCTGTATTTGCTGCTCCGTCAAGCCCATCTTTGGGAGGCGCAGATGGATCAGACATTTTGATGTGATTGTATCTGTGGTTATGATCTTGGACTTCAAAGCTCTAGCGCAGGGAATCCGTAGACGCAATGAGAGAATCGGATCAGAAACGAAGCAAGATGCCAGTGAAGATGAGGGTTTAAATCCAGCGACGGTGATCAAAAAATGAAGGAAGGACGAGTAAGTAAGAAACCAGAGACATAATAGATGACAGCGAAAGATAACTCAAAAAGAAGAATAAAGAAACACTGATTCCTATGAGGGAACCCGAATTCCGCGAACGGCAGGCTCGAGAGGCTTGTGGAATGCCCATTTCTTTGTTTGTCTGCCCAACTTCACCCCGATCCGGCCACCTGAATGAATGATCCCTTTCGACAACAGTGTCGCATTGTATGCATGCAGGTGAGTTGGCTGGAATGGTTTGCAGGATATACCGAGAAATGATTGAAAGAGTCGTTTGCTCGGTGGATTGTGCTGATGTTGGCCGTTGTCGGTCGTTGGTTGGGGCCCAGAAATGCACGCGAGTTTGCATCGCGATTATCTCATGTGATATCAAATCATCGGAGTGGGAAACTATTTCGTTGGAAGCAGATTATACAGGTACCTTTGGATAATAAATTATGTGTAAAGGAACATACATTCAGGTCAATGTCAGGCGAATGTTCGGGGTTGATGATTTCCTGTGTTTCTTCGCTTCCCCGCTTCTCAGCCAAACTTGCTCTTACGATAAATAGCCCCTCATTTTCTCACTTTGCTGTGTTTAGAACTTATCATCCCATATGATATATATATATATACTTGGTTATTATATAAACCCTTTGGTATATATTCAAAGAGTGCATTCTATTTTTCGTGTATTTTGCGTGAGACTCTACTGTCATAAATGACTTGCCGTTTCTTGTGGTGGAAGGGTATATACCAATCAAACTTCACACATATGCAGAGAGCCTGCCAACTCAGTAGACCTATAGGCTTATACCGACTTCTATCCGACTCGCACTCCCATATGCCACTTCTTGTGATACGGTGCCCTATGTCCTTACAGTATAGGCGGGATAGATCTTCCCTAGCCAAACTCGCCATGGAAATCGGCGGGGTGAGTCCTAACGCTAGTGACCGCAAAGGTGACCGTACCGATGAACTCCCCTTTGCCCTAGCCCGGCAGGTACCACTAAAATTCCTAATATTAGTAGTACTGTAATAATTTTGTGGCCACATCAGCAACTGAACACGCATGGATACAATTGGACATATGATCCTACTAAGTGCCAGGACAAACCTGGGTTGCCCTTTTTCGCTGGCACGCATCCATTAGCACTGTGGGCATAAATAAATCATACTACACAGTTCAAAATAAAGCTCTAATTTTAACAAGAAGCCTACTTTCAATGATTCTAATTTGCGACTAAAGCCTAATCAAGCTCTTATAGCATTCTCTACAATCTTTAACGATACGACCAACTCCTCATCCCTTCCAGGACGGCCCAAGATCTGAAATCCAGACGGCGCACCTTCTACATCCTTAGGCACATATGCTGGAACATATGTGACATCGCGGCGAAAGGGAGCATCAAGTTCGGCATTAGCGTTGCCATATGGAATGGAAACTGAAGGATAATCGATCAGATTCGCAAGAACAGTATAGAACGGAATACCGTAGGTATCGTGTCCAACAGCGGTTCCTTGGTACACGGGCATAATAAGAACATCAAGCCCCTCCTTCACCCATGCATTTTTGAAATAGTTACATGCTTCGTGCCGCTCGAGGTTCACACGGAAGGCATCGTCGACGGTTGGCTGGTAGTGTTTGAGTTCTGGCGGAGAAGAGCTGAATAAGGACGGAATGGGTGGTTCGCCGGATACCTTTAACTGAGAAAGGATATACTTGGTGGGATCCATGTTAAATAGGTAATAAGCAGTCGTAACAGCCTTGTCAAGGAATTGCGATGATAAATGCTGCTCCATGTTTACAACAATGTGCCCTGCTATCTCCAATTTCGAAATGGCGTCTTTGAAAGTCCGTAATACAGATGGGTGGAGAGGGAATTTATTGCTTTCCGTGACAAAACCAATGCGAAGTTTCTTCCCGGCCATTTCAGGGATGGTTGGAGACACTGACCGCCATGGCGCATATATCGCAGTTTCGTCCATAGACCAAATATCATTTTGGACGCTCAGAAAATTCTGGAGGAAGTATTCGACGTCCCGAACAGAGCGGGTGAGTGGACCACCTGTAGAAAGGATACCCCACCCGCCTGGACGAGCGGCAGATGTCTGGCCAGCAATAGGAAAGCGACGGGCTGTTGGTCGGAACCCAATTGTGCCGTTCACATAAGCTGGAATGCGAATGGAACCTCCAATATCCGTACCGACTCCAATTATGCAGCCCTTCATGGCGAGAAGGGCTCCTTCACCACCAGATGAACCGCCAGCAGTTAAAAGGAGGCGATGAGGGTTAAAAACCCTCCCGAAGAGGTTGTTATCAGAATCTGCAGTCATCATAGTTTGTGGGATGTTGGTCTTGACATAAAGAACCGCACCTCGATCTATGAGGATCTGTGCCACAGCCGAATGGGACTGTTCAACAGGACGTTCAACGAACGAGATAAATCCAAGGGTAGTTCTAACGCCTTCTACCGCAAAGCATTCCTTAACAGAAATCGGGAGGCCATGGAAGGGTCCTAATGTCTTCTTCTCTCTCGCCAGATAATCGTCGCAGAATTTTGCGCGCTTAAGAGCGATGTCAAAGAATGTCTCAGTGAGGCAGTTTGTCTGTCTTTGTTAGCCTAGTCCGTGTAATTTGTTAGCAATGGTAATATACCAATTGCTGAGCAATCGCAGCACGCTTGCAGAAGGCTGTAGTGACGGCAACAGATGTGAACTTCCCCTGTGCTAACAATTCAGCCATCGCCACCGCATCATAATTCTCAGTGATATCCAATTCCTCCTTAGTCAAAATCTCGCATGTTCTTGGAATATCTAAAACGTTCTGCTCTGAAGTCTGAGAGATATTATCCGTAATCGAGGCCGGTAGTCGCCATTCCTTTGGGATTTTCTCAGCCATGATTGAGCGGTATCCCGCAGCCGTTTCTTGCCATGTTGTCATAATGGATACCAGCGTTTAGTTAAAAGAGTAATTTCGATCTGGGTCGGCAAAGTAGCAAAATATGAACGTATTGGAAATGTAGGAAAAAACAAGGAAGGAGGATATTGGGGGGCATCTCTAGATCTTTAGGAAATATATACATATTCGACCCCGCGAACACCCCACATTCCATTATCAGCTCCACAATGTCCAAGGCACCCAAGGCGACCTCTAAATCCGTTTACCCCGCATTAGTCAACCTTGGGGGCAGTTCATGTCAGGTTGGAAACTATTTGGGATGTCCGATTTCACGCCGTCGGCCGTTAGCCAATCACGGGTAATTGCGCGCCACTAAACAATACCCACAATTAGTCGCAACCACCATTTGCCCTGAGAAAATACGCTGCCACCCTCTTTACGGGCGTTTGCCGAGTGACAGCGTAAATTTCCTAAATTCCGCCAACTAAGAACTACAGGGTAACTGGGAGACTAGAACTAACAATGGTGGCGGCGTATTTTTCCGGACAATTATCCTAAAACCACGAATTTAGGGAATAAGGATTCGATAAATTTGGTAGGGGTAGAGGGGAACGCATTGAGTGCGGAAGAATTGACCGAGGTGATCCCCTTCCTCCTCTTTAGTAGCTCGGCGTTCATGACCGGCCACAATCAGCAAACTATCCAAAGTCTCCCAAACGTATCTTAAGTTTGGACAGGTTTTATGTCGGAACTAGAGAGTAAGTTATTATATTTATAACATTTTTTGTGTAGCAAAGCAACGCTTTTATTATTAATAGCTATGTGACCAGAAGTAAATATAAAGGCTTAAATCTTGACTTTCCATATCCATTTATAGTCAAGGCATGCCCATCTCGCTATTAAAATAGAGAGAAGTGCCAGGACCAGAATTCCGCCTGAGAAAGCCACATATGCAGTCGTTCCTGCAGCTAACTGGAGTTCTGCTGCAATAGGAATAGAAATTAAAGTGCTAGGCGTAGTGTTAGAATTTTCTCGATTGTTTTTGCCATATAGCACTTACGCAAAAGCCACTGCACTATAGCTTGTGCCATACCACTGACCATACTCGCTCACTTTGCAAAGGTCGCCAATACACACCGGAGCCAGACTAATTACACTGCCAGAACCAAACCCAAAAATGGGGACCATGACGTAGAACAGAGCTACGTTATGTCCCACTGGTAACCAGAGCGCGAATGTTGCAAATATGGAGATTAGAACAAACAGTGCCATGCAGTTGAACCGGCCATAATAATCAGCGATTAACCCAGCGGTATAACGTCCCAGTCCGGAACCACTTTTGATAATTAGTTTCGAACTTCAGATGCAAGAGACATACTTACGCATTAAAGATTGCAATCGCGTTAAAGCTAGCCTGATGGCTAAAGCCCTGTTCGAGGGCGTAAGTCGGAAGAAGACCAATAGCGGTGTATAGAACAAACTCGAAGCCTACCGAACTCTTGTCAGTAGATTTAAATATGAAGAGGCATCTTTGAGTTAGCATACACGCAATACTAACAGTTGCCCAGGCAAATCTCAAGTCCTGAAAGCATTTCAAGCTGATGACGCCTCCTCGTTTTCCTGTTGGTAGCCGACCTTTAATGAAAATATTTCCAAACACCACAAACACAAACACAATCAGACTTAGCAACCTCATTGCCCAAGCCCAGGACAAACGCTCCAAGATTGGATTCAGTGCTAGCGGGAACATTATCCCTCCTAAACTCGTCCCCATGAAGGCAACCCCAGTGGCCAGTCCCCTCCTTGCCTCAAACCAATGTGATACCACTGAAAGGGCTACAGTCGTAAGTATCGCGCAACTAATCCCACCTAAAACACCAAAACAGAGAAAAAAATGCCAATATTTCGTGCATTCACCTAACAGCAGCAGATAAGCAACACACCCTATAGAGCCTCCGAACGTCAACCATCTTGGTCCATATGTATCGAAAAGCGGGCCAATTTGCACTCCGAGAAAAAGAGTTAAGAAGATTTGGGTTGATGATATCCACCCTATATCTCGAGGGCTGTAGGCTGATAGTTGGTGCGATTGCCAGTAGGACTGGAAGAGCCCAATACAGCTGCCGAGTCCAAATGTGGCAGCGATTAGGCAGAAGCCAGAGAAGACGACGAGCCACGCACTGAGACCCCCTTCAGGAAATGACAAGGCGATGGAACGGGGTTGTGATTGCTGGAGTTCTAGTTGAAACTCATCTTCGCCACGTGGTGCTGCTGTAAATTCTGACGATATATAGGGTCGGCTTCTGGAAATTGTAACTGTTTGTGCCTGCGGTAATTCTCCTTGGATTTTCTCTTCATCTGATGGTGTAACGGATGTTGTTAAAGTTATCATTCTTGGTTCGATTTTGGAATTGGTATATTTCGCTGTTTGCGCCATTTAGAGAACGATGATCAGGGTAGTTATGCTTTAACAGAAACTTAACTCGCGGCAACTTAGTGTAGGAAATTATAGAAGGTCGGAGGATTAGGGAGGCTTCCTAAGTTTCGACCTCATCATATCAATTTAACGTTTTCATGTTTCTCAAAAAATAACTGAATTCCATCGGAAACAAATAGATCTTCCAGCGCAAATGTCTCCTATTGGAAGAACCGTATTCTTTTCATTTGACATCCCTTAAGCTTCCCCGCAGTCCACCTCCCCAGGATTAATAAAAGCTAACTAAATCTCTCCGCGAAATCGTAGAGATCCCAGCGCAAATGCGTCCTATTGGAAGAACCTTGTTATTTTTAATCGAGGTGAGATCCATGACGTCTCTTAAGCCTCCCTGCTGCCCAGCCCCCCAGATTTAATAAAAGCCAACGGAGTATCTCTGCGAAAACGTGGAGGCCCGAGCGCAAATGTATCCTTGGAAACCTTCTTCTTTGCTCTTTTCAATTGAGGGGAGATCCACATATCTTTAAGCTTCTCCGCCGTCCATCTCCCCTAGATTTAATAAAACTTCTGGGAATCTCTGAGTGACGTTGGAGGTCCGGCGGAAATAGCTCCTATTGGATGAATTTTGTTCCTTTTAGTTGTGGGGCCGATCCACATCTTACAGTAACTTCCCCAGATTTAATGAAGGCTAACGAAATTTGTAAGCGAAAACATGGGAGGCTTCGCGCAATTACATATGTTCCGGCCCAACCACCAATATTACCCATTCGTGAATGGGCCGGCCCATTCACCAATGGGCCGGCCCAACCACCAATATTGCGATTGACGGTTGGGCCGGC